>VDFB02324519.1:0-15538 GCA_007258455.2 Sequoia sempervirens | reverse complement strand
AGGGCCTAAAGGCCAACTACTTTCATTTTCCACCAATTTTCAGGCCCATCCAAAGCCTATAAGTGCCTCAAAATTAACCCTAAATATTTTACTAGGATTTTTGAAAATTAAAATTTTAATATCTCTCAAATGACAAATGGTATTGAAGTGATTTCTTCTCCATTGGCTTCAATTTACCATTTTGGAGGTCTATGTAAGATTTTGTGTCCAACCGCATAATGCAAACTCCTAAAATGTAATTCTTACCTAATTTAGCCCTTATTCAAAGAAATAACATTTTTTTGTAATGCAAGATTTCTTACACCTCGGATGCCCCAGATCAAAACACTACATGTATATCAGAGCACTAGATTCACCAGGTCACGGAGGCATGATTGACAACGCAGAGAAATGGAGCATTTACTAGACCAAATGCAGTGTAGAAAATCTAAAGTTCAAAAGTATTTTTTTTACCCTCACATTTAATTTGGACCTATTTTGGCACCCCTACATTAATTAAATTCTTTAAAATTATTTCATTAATAGGGCCTCCCTAAGACCCATTATTTTATCTTGAGGCTTTTGTTTGAAACCCACCAAAATCATCTAAACATTAAAATTCCCAAAACCCACCAAAAATTAGGACCCACCACCACCTTAAGGAATGGGAGCAGTCCCCCTAGGTGGGACCCATTCACCACCTTTGGGTTTTTTTAAGGATTTGAGAGGGAAAAAATCACCTTTTTAATTTAAATTTTTGGTTGATGTCAACTTTTGAGATCTAAATAAAGGTAAATTAGGTGTTAATGCCTATATAAGCAAGCTTCTAAGTCATTTTTTCATCTAAGAAAGCATTTTTCAAGAGCAATTTCAAGATCCAAGTGTTCAAAGTATTCAAGAATTCTTTCACAATTGCTCTCAAGTTTCAAAAGTGAGCAAAGTTGAAGTCTTGGAGTAGTATTAAAGTGTTTTTGTAGGTATTCAACCTCACTTTCATTCAAGATCTAGCATTTTCAAGGGTTGATCATGGTTGTCTATGGTGAATCATGATGGATTCTAGGTTGGGGAGATGCAACTAGCCATCAAGCCAAGCCTAATGACTTGTTTCCTAAGTGATTACATCCTCCATTATCATTCTACATTTGGCCTAAGGAAGGTACAAGCATCATTAGGTATCATTTGGGTGATTAAAGATCTCTCAAAGTGAGTCATTCATCTCCATATTTTCATTAATGCATCTCATTCTTACAAATTAGAATAGGGTTGCATTGCATTTCAAATTTCCTAATCTTAGACACACTTAAGGTTAGGATTTACATTCCTTTTTACATGTATGTTTCATTGTTTCCATTAAGGTTTAATTTCCAAACTAGGGGTTTGACCGAGACAAACCCCCCATAAGCAAATCAAGTCTATATTCTGTTTTCCAAGTCTTTTCATAGATTTCAATTTGGAAATCAATTTGGGAGAAAAGAGTAGGTGTTGAAGTGCAGATATAAGCTTTGAATTCTCAAAAACTGAAATGGGACTGATTCACCAAAAGTGGCGAATGAGTCCCATTACAGGTGTTTTTTCAGGATTCTTGTAGATTCAAATACCCTTTTTCCATAAACATGTTCCTATGTAGAAACCCAGATCTAGGACTAATTTTCCCAGATTGGAGTATGAGTCCTAGTAGGTCAAAATATTAGGTTTTTCAATATTTTAGAGCTTATTCAAGTCTGCTTCAAGTTTCCAGGTGCACACTTCTAAGATCCCACCTCTCTATTATGATTTTCATACACTTTTAGGTCATTTAGTGAAGGACTACATTGAATTAGGGTTAAGCATTTTAAGTTGCATTTCATTTGTCTTTCCAAGTATTAACTTGGTGGTGAACCCCTCATTAGCTTACATTCAACCCCTAGGACAACCCTATTGCAAGATTTTTTTCTCCCTTGCATTGAGATCTCTAGGGCTTTTTCTTGAATGAGAGAGTAAATATTGTTATTCTATATCCCAAGTATAGAAAGAAAAAAAATTCCACCTTTCACTAGTTTGGACAACCAACAACACCTCCAACCTTTTGTAGTTCACAAGGATCTCCTCGGCAACAAAAATGACCCAAAAAGATAAGAGTGCATTATCCACAGAACATTGGCATTGAATACCAAACTGAAAGACCAAAGCATCAACAACGAAGGAATGTAGAGTATTCTCCCAAATAGAATTCAATACAACTTCCTAAAATAGAAACATTTAAGCAACTTTTGGAGGCTATAGCTTCATTTTAGCAACAAATACTTCATCATGAACATTAGGAGAGAGCAAAAGATATACTGTAGCCTTCAACAACATCTCTTCACTATCATTCATGCTTCTAATCCTCATCTTAATATATCATTATGAAATCAACTCTGTTGATAGTAATAATGCATTATATAAACTTTGACAAATCTTCTTTGATAAGATATGACATCCAATCATAAACTTTAGCAATTCTTATTTGATAAGGTATGACATCCAACCATGAACTTTAGAAATTATTCTCGATAAGATTAGCTGACACATCCAACCATGAACTTCATCGCAATGTTAGCCAAAACTGAATATAACAATGATGGCAATGGCAAGGAAGAAGCAACATGCTTCTCCAGAGTGATGATGACAAAATGAGAAAAGAGCTGCCAAAATCTCATAGTGTGTTGCGGAATCAATGACAACAAGCTGACAATCTCCTTAGTGTTGACATCAATGACAATAACTTCCAACATAGCTATAAACCCACTACTTGTGCTTCTATATTGTATTTTGTTTTGAATTTTTTAATGGCTTCCAAACTTGATCATGGTAAATAATTCAATTATCATTCTAGCTTCATGTATGTCCCTTCAACTAAATCTGAAAAGGGGCTTTTTTTTCTTCTCTACAACATTTTGACAAGTTTCTTTAAAATTTTACTCTTTAAATAATAAAATTCAATCTATTTCTAATGCACTCTATGAATATTTTTGAAGTCCTTATTCCTTCAAAACTGGTAGTTGTTTTTATATTTATTTTAATATATAAATATATTATAGTAAAGAAATATTACATTTAAATCCATCAAATGTGGTCTTGTCGAAAATTATATGCAGTTTAGCCCAATGCGTCCTTGATAGATCTATTTTTTCTTATCATTTATTTTCGAATTAATATGATCCATGTCATGCTATTTGGTACATTGTACAAAACTCTAAGAGCTTCAGTCCAATGCATTTCTATTATATCTTCTAATTTTTCTTCTGATTAATCATGGTATTAATGTGAGCTATGCCAAGATTTTGATATCATAATTAGAGGATATAATCCATGACTTATTTTGTGATTAATTTTTTAACTTAGGATAGAATATTTAAAATTATCCTAAATTCATATAAATTTAAAGAATGAAAACACCTAGAAAATTCTAAAGATCCACTAACATTGTAAGTCAAATTTTTCCTTAAAAATTATTATTATAAAGTTAATTAAATGTAAATTTGGTTGCACTTAATTGTTGCAAACTTAACTCAAATTAGCTTTTTAAATCTAAGATTTGAGTATGTATGTATGTATAATAAATATTGTGATGTAGGAGCATCTAGGATGTAAGGAAATCTTGCATCACAAAAAATATTTCTATTTTATTTTGTTGTTTTCAATAAGGGCTAAGGTGTGTGGAAAAAAAATATTTTAATTTGCAACATTGTAATTTTCCCTTGTATTGATTTGTAAATGTAATTTTTGAAGGAAATATTCTTCGGTAATTTTTTTTAAGGCATTTTAATTTGAATATTCCATTTGGGGCATCCAATTTTAGGTGGGGACCACTTTGCATCCATGTTCTTGCATGATCATTTACATACATTGAATGCATTTCCATGTTGGGGCCACCAGCTTTGCATGTTGGTGCATGTCCATATTTGGAGACGTCGAAGCTATCGAGTATGAATGGAGGTATCATTACTGACCAAAGATGATTGGCCAAAATATAGGTGCCCATGTGAGGAACATGTAAACAATTAAGTTTTTTATATTTTATATTTTATTCCCCTCAAGTTGGGCAAGGGACTTCTTGGAGGTTTTGGTAGGTTGCTTTGGAAACCAACAATGGTTTTCCTCCCACACACTCTTCTATATATTGATGCTTCTTCATTTGGAGAAGGGGGATTTTGGGTGAAGTGTGGTTGCATACCCAAATGCTTGTAGAATTAAACCATATTGTTGAAGAAACACATGTTGTAAATTTTTGTATGTTGAGAGCTCAAATTGTAAGGAATCCCATGCGCTTGAAGATTATGTTTTCATTTTCTATTATAAGAAATATTATATGTTGTTGATTCCATTATCATATTGAAATATAAAAGTATTTTTTTGTCTTCTTACAATCTCTTGTTGATATGTGTTATTTCGGCTTTGAATAGAGAGTTCCTAAGTGTGTAGGTAGAAGCGTTGATGTGAGGAAGTTTGTATAAAGACCTTGGGTTGGATGAAATGTGTTTGTGATTCTTGTTGTAGGTATATTTGCAAGTTTCAAAACTAAGTTTAAAGAGGTTAAATATTGAGAGTAAGTGTTTAAAGAAATTCCAAAGAAGAAAGGAAAAAAATTTGTCTTAGTCGTGTATGCAGGTGAACAAGAAGGAGAAAATCTTGGAGAAGTATGCTTTGAGGAAGGCATAGAGGAAGAGAGTGAGAAAGAAGAGAAAAGTATAGCAGAGTTTGATGGGAAAATATAAGGTGTATCAATTGAAGAGAAAAATGATGTTGCAGTAGCAGATGAGTGTCATTTGGAGGACGTAAAATTATTGAAAAATGAAATTGCAGCTGAGAGTGAAGGTGAAGAAGATATCGCAGTAGACAATGGTGAGGAAAAGGTTATAGAGAAAGAGGTAATGCATAATTATTTTCATTTATATGATGAAGATGAAAGTGGATTTTGTCTAGATGAAAATATTACAGAAGATAGTGAGAAGACTAATGTTGCAGTGATACTAGAGCAACATGTGAAAATAGAGGTAATGACTTATATTTCTGAACTTTATGAAGATGAAAATAGAGATTATTTTCATGTTGATATGAAAGAGGTAGTGAGTGTAGAAGGAGAAAAAGAGATGGTACAAATAGGTTTTGTTGGTATTAAACTATATGCAAGGAAATATTTGAATGATGTTGCAGATTGGTGTGTGGATAGTGAATATAGAGGATGTTATAGGTGTAATTTAGTGGAGGTGGTCAGTTAGTGGTGGGTAAAATCCCACGAGAGTAGAGAGGAGATCATATGATATTAGGAGGAGGATGGTACATGGTGGATACAAGTCCATGAGAGGAGAGAAGAATGGAGTGCAGAGTTGTTGGAGGAGGATAGTGAATGTTAAGATAAGATGCTAGAAGAGGAGAAAGAAGAAATTATAATAGGTACCAATTATAGTGGAGTTTGTGAAGATTTCTTGCAATCTAAAAGGGTGGTACTACCACTCAACTCCATTTTTTTAATCCATATTCATAAAAATTTGCTACTTTGGGTGTGTACATCTAGTGTGTAAGGTAATCTTGCATGACCAAAAATATTGTTATTTTATTTTGTTGTTTTCAATAAGGGCTAAGGTGTGTGGAAAATAAATATTTTAATTTGCAACATTGTAGTTTTCCCTTGTGGTGATTTGTAAATGTAATTTTTGGAGGGAATATGCTTTGGTAAAAGTTTCCAAGGCATTTAAATTGGAATATTCCATTTGGGGCATCCAATTCTAGGTGGGGACCACTTTGCATGCATGTTCTTGCATGATCATTTACATACTTTGCATGCATTTTCATGTTGGGGCCACCATCTTTGCATGTTGGTGCATTCCATATTTGGAGTTGTCGAGTTGTTGGGTATCAATGGTGGTGTCATTGTTGACCAAATATGATTGTCCAAAATATAGGTGCCCATGTGAGGGGCATGTAAATAATTAAGTGTTTTCTATTTTATATTTTATTCCCCTCAAGTTGGGCATGGGATTTCTTGAAGTTTTTGGTAGGTTGTTTTGGAAACCAACAATGGTTTTCCTCTCACACTGATGTAGCCACGGTAGAAGGGGCCTCAAAGAGAACAGTCTAGACCGTGCAACAAGAGTTACACAATGGAAGCAACACAAGATATGGAGAAAAATATAGATTCAATCATTCAAATTATGAGAAATCTCAATTACAATCAGTCGGCAACATTTGAGCTTACAGATTCGGCCCACAGGCCTGATACAACATGCTCAAATTACAACATTCCTATATTCTCCTTAATGAAAGCTGGAATCTTACATGACTTTCCCTATTCTTACTTGACTACTTTTCTAATGATCAGTTACAATGATTTATATCACATCTTGAGATCTAGAATCATCCACACCAACCAAAGATCATTACAATCTCTAATGAAACACAATGTAAAGTGTGCAAAAATAGGTCAGCCTTAAATTTGGATTACTCCTCGGTGAATGCATAGGATGACATGTGGACATATTATTAAGGTTGAGGACACTCCATGAAACAATTCAAATCACATCGTCAAGATCCGCAAGTTATGGGAAAGATCTACGAGCGATCAAACTAGCCATTAGTTTAGAAAATTATTCTAGTGTCAGTTCAAGAAATTGCCATTAAATTTGGAAGCGATAACTTTCCAAAAAAAGATCCAATCGCGGTGAAATATTGGAATAAGGAAAATGAAAATTTCCACAATGCAAATATGGATCCAAAGGGTCCAGTGAGAAAATATGAAGAAATACCGAACCTGCCAGCTTGAACTAAAACAAGGACAAACTGAAATGAAAATATTTTTGGTTGATGAAAGATTTACAGGAACCAAGGATGCTCCTCCATCAGACACCCCTAGTGAGAAAAGATGTTCCATGAGAGGAACTCATGAACATCTGATACGGTCAGGTATATAGATCCCATGCTCATTCCTGATCCAAATGTCTTCCTTGTTTATACTTTTCTTCCTCCCAACCTCCTTTCTTTCCTTTGTCAGATCCCTTAACTTCTTCTTCTCTTCACCTTCTTTCCCTTGCCTCATATCTACACATCCTAGTAAGGTACATTTATCACCACTCACTTTCTTTTGCTCCTTTAGTCTACCTCTTTTGTAGGACTCCATTTTATCTACAACCAAAGTCTTCTGCTGCATAACTCTACCCCTACATCCTTTCGGTACCATCTCACTCACAGATTTAGCCAAAAGGTTCCTCTTCAAATCCATGCCATCCTCTAGTACAACCTCTGTAGCTTGCTTCTTAGCACTGCAACTCTTCACAAGACTCAAGTTCCTCACTCCCTCCTTTCTATTCTTCAAGGAAGCCAAAGTAAACTTTTTCCCATCCCTCTCTATAGTGGTCAGATTCCTTCTGCAATCATATATAGCTCCTCTATCAAACTTCCAAGGTCTACCCAATAGAACATGACAGCAACTCATAGAAAAAACACCACACAAAACTTCATCTCAGAAGGGGCCAATATTAAAGTTCAACAAGCACTGCTCTTTCACCTCCACTACATGATCATCTTGTAACCAACTTATCCTATAAGGGAAAGGATGTAGAAACCTCTGCAAACCAAGTTTCCCCACCATCTCCTTAGATAACAAGTTATCAATACTTCCACTATCCAAAATAACCTTATAGCACTCACCTCCTGATTTGCACATAGTTCAGAAAAGATTCTTCCTTTGTGAAGTCTCAATCTCTTCCCTGCTTTGCCTCATCAAGACCTTCCCAAGCATAAGAGATTCTTCTTGCTCTGGTTCTATCTCATCCAGCACTCTAGTTACCTGCCCTTCATGTGCCATGAAATTTTTTTTACTAGTTCCTTTACTTGATCCCTCAGAAAAATCAAAAGATTGATGTCCAGTTTCTCCACACTTAAAACATTTACCCAAGAATTCCTTGCTGCCATTTCCTCTCCTTTGTGCCCTTTAATCCAATTTTTTACTCCACTTAGATCTTGATTATTCTTCACTGGTTTGCTTCTCTTTCCCTCTGGGGTTATTTTTTTGTCTTCTCTTTACTTTATCTTCTACCTAAAGAGCATATTGGAAGGCATCCTCAACTGTCTGAATCCTCAACATTCTCATCTCATCCTAAATGTTAAATCTAAGGCCATTTATATACCTTGCCACTTTCTCTCTAGTCATCTCTCAGTGCATAGATCTGATTGTCATCTTGTAAAATTCCTCAGTATATTCTTTCACACTCATGTCCTTCTGCTTGAGGTTCTTGCAACTTCTTGAACAATTCTAAATCATAGTCTTTTGGAATGAACTTAGCCTTCAACCTTGCAACCATTTTCCTCCATCAAGTGATTCTTGTTTGACCATTTTCCACTTTGTACTTATGCAACTCTTTCCACCATAAAGCAACATGCCCTTTCAACTTAGTTTGTGCTAGCCTAACCCTCAATGGGTCTCTAATATCCTCAAGCTCAAAATAGTCTTCCAACTTTCCTATCCAGTTTATCAAGTCTTTCGGATTCAATGTACCAGAGAAGTTAGAAACCTCCACCCTATGACTTTTACTTGTTCCACTCCTCTCAACAATCTCTCTTCTCTCTCATTTGTCATTCCTTCAGCCTCTTCAGCCTCAAGTTCTTTTGCAGCCTCTTCATATTCATCCTTTGGTTTAGGATTCCTCCTCAAACCACCCAATCCATTTCAAATATCATTTCTCATCTCATTTCTAAAGTCCTCCATCATCTACTCTATTCTTCTAGGGTTCATCCTTCTCAGTGACATCTCTTCCTTTTCTTTGGTGCAACTGCCTCAACTCAGCAATTTGACTACAAGGTTTCAATTTCCTCTCTCCCTCGGTGATCTAGCCAGACACACTTATAGCCTACCTCAAACCGTTGATCTGTTCGCAAGAGAATGCCACAGGACAACAACCACTCAGGGTTCTGCCGCCGTTCGATACCATCTGATGCAGCCATGGTAGGAAGGTCCTCAAAGAGAATAGTCTGGACCATGCAGGAAGAGTTAAAAAATGGAAGAAACGCAAGATATGGAGGCAAATACAGCTTTGAACATTCTCATTATTAGAAATCTCAATTACAATCAGTCAACAACATCCAAGCTTACAGATTCGACCCACAGGCCTGATACAACATGCTCAAATTACAATATTCCTTAATAGCTGCTTAATGCGAGATGAAATATTACATGACTTTCCCTATTCTTGCGGGCCATGGTGGTTCTCTGAAATCAGAATAATCAATATCAGTCTATCACTTTTAGTCCCTTCCCTAGTGCTATGGACTTGTCATAGAAGATCCTGACACTTTCTTGTTTGATTTTGAAATCCTCTGTAGAAGATATGACTATACCACTAATGCTCATAGGCTTAATTTGTTTCCTACCACCTTGAAAGAAGCTACATTAAGATGGTTTATGAGCTTAGGTAGGAATACTATGGAGACTTGGGAGGATATGAAAACAAAGTTTCTTGAGAAGTACAAATAATATTGTAGGGGCAGTGATATGAGAGGAGATGACATCTTTAGGATGCTTGAAGGAAGATGAGAGTCTAGGAATACATTTCAAGGTTTTCTATTTTGCTGCAGTGCCATGTCATGTTGAGATCTGAGCTCACTTGCTGCTTGGGACAATGAGGCATTGAACTTGTGGAGGAATATGCAGGCCAGATGTGAGAATATGGGAGCTGTGGGGCTTCAAAGAAAGGTAGAGCTTACCAATCCTCTATGGGTAAGTCATCTACCAGTGGAGTTTCAAGGATGAAGATTACTCAATTGTTGGAAGACTTCAAACAAGACATTATAAACAATCTAGATACTCAACTAGATACACTTCAAACTAAGAAGAAACATGAGGACGTAGAGGCAATGTTGGCAGAATATTTCCCTCATTGCAGAGAAAAGAAGGACTGTAGATGCAAGATGGTAGCTAACATTGATAGTAAGTAGATTCCACCTGACTTCAAGCCAATCCAAGGTGAAGATGATCAAGTCTACTACATTGCACAAAGACGGCCATGGGCTCCAAGACAAGGTATGCCACCAGATCCATTATCCTTTGTTGGGCCTTATTTTAATTCTTATGCATCTGGTAACCAATGGTAACCCTCATATCCATCCAACTATGGAGGATACCCACCACATCCTTGGAATAACCCTCCAAATACCTGGCTCAATCACCAAAACTCTCCACCCTAGTGGTAGCAACCTCAGGGGAATTGGTAGCAGTTTTAGGGAAATTAGCAGCCACCTCCAGGAAACTGGCAGCAAACATCTCAATGTAGGGGAGGACAACAATGGAAAAACCATTAAACTAGTTACATGTAGCCACCTTCTCAACCCCAACAACCTGCTATAATTCCTCCTCCTACTAGCTCAGGTTCAAACACACGTTGACCTACTCAGCTACCAGCTCAACCCACACCTAACCCAAATAACAAACCACAACAGTAGCCAGTCTATTATGAAGATCCTAATCAATTTATTGCCTATGTTGTGAGTGTGAGTGATATCCACCTATGTTCAGGAACCACTTTGCAGTATCCTTCCACCTCTATCATCACAAAGGTTCTTATGGAAGAAGAGGAGCCCCAAAATCCATCTAAAACAATTGCTCAACCAAGTGTTTCTGCCAATCCTGAACTAGTTCTGCAATCTGATACAAAACCACCATTTCCTCAGAGGTTGGAAATGTTTAAACAAAAGGAAGAGAAGAAGGAAACAACCTTTAAAATTCTAGATCATTTGAAGCATTTATGTGTCAAGATACCTTTATTTCAGGCCATAAAATATGTTTCGATATATGGCAAAGCAATCAAGGAAACATGCCTCAAAAGTTATGGAAGGAAAAAGAAATACCCCACTACTGTCCATGTGGTGGGACAGTTAGCAGATATTATGCTTGGGAAAGTGACCATTCCTAAATACACTGACCCAGGTAGTCTTGTAGTTGAATTCATCATAAATGGAATCCAAGTGAAGAATGCTCTAATAGATTTGGGGGCAACTATTAATGTGATCACTTGGGATACCCTACTGCAACTCAATGTTACAAATCTGCAACCAACTCCTACTATCCTATAGCTTGCTGACAATTCCACTGTCAAACCTGATGGTGTAGTAGAAGACCTTGTTTTCATACTAGATTCTTGCTAATACCCAACAAATTTTATGATCCTTTCTCCTAAGGGTTCACTAGGAGGGTATCCCATCATTTTGGGGAGACCATGGCTGGCCACAGTAGTTGCGTACATTGGATGTCGAATAGGGAACATGACTATTTATGATTGAAAAGTACTAAAAAGATTGCCCTTTATCCTCCTGCTCAGCCATCTCAACATATGGATAATGTTGTCTAGCTAGATGTTGGTGAAGAAGCTAAGGAAATAAATTCAGTGGCACAATTTATGATGATAGGTAGGAGTCCTTTCCTACAGATACAAGAAGAGGGTGACATATTATCCAATATAATTCAGAACAGCTATGAGACACATGAGGAATTACCTGATTCTGAGTTTGGTTCTGCTGGACCATTGCAGCAACTTCTGCCTACTCCTATAGTTAAAATTCCTGCAACAACAGGTATGTTTCATACATTGTTGCCACATGAGCTCAAAACACCAAGAATTAGTGAAATGGTTATGGTAGAGTTAACCACACAATTGCAAGTGTCATAAGGGAGGTATTTGAACATTAATAATAAGCTTACTTAGGAGCAGCAATTGTCCCTGACCGACTTGTTAAAAAAGAATAAATCTGCATTTGCATGGGATTACCCTGACATGAAAGGATTAGATCCTAAACTCTATACACATAGGATCTACATCATAGAAGATTGCACACTAGTCAGGCATCCACTAAGGAGGATCAATCCTACATTAAGGGAGATTGTCAAAGCAGAACTACAAAAGTTATTGGATGCAGAAATCATCTACCCTATTTCAAATAGCCAATAGGTCTCTCCTTTGGTGCTTGTACCTAAGAAGAGAGACAAATGGAGAGTTTTCATTGAATACAACGAGCTTAACTCTACCACCAAAAAGGATTATTTCCCCCTTCCTTTCATAGACCAAGTTCTGGATTCACTTGTAGGAAAGTAGTACTTTTCTTTCTTGGATGGATTCAGTGGGTATAATAAAATACAGATTGTACCTAAGAACCAGGAGAAGACCACTTTTTCCTTTCCTTGGGGCACTTATGCCTATTCAGTGCTTCCATTTGGTCTCTACAATGCACCTACAACTTTCCAGAGAGCAGTTATTAGTATCTTCTTAGACATTTTAGATGAATTCATAGAAATCTACATGGATGATTTCACCACCTATGGTGCAGATTTTGATGTAGCACTCGAGAACCTAAAAAAAGGTATTTCAAAGATGTGAAGACCATAATCTTTCCTTAAACAGTGAAAAGTGCTTCATGATGATGCAGGAAGGTGTATTCCTTGGCCACTACATCTCTCACACAGGAATTCAAGTAGATCCTACCAAGATAGAGGTTATCACCAATTTGCCTATACCTGCAAAGCAAAAAGATGTTAGAATTTTCTTGGGACATGCAGGCTACTATAGGTGTTTCATCAAAGATTTTAGAAAAATAGCAGCACCACTATACAATCTCCTAACTAAAGATGTTGAGTTCCAATGGACAGAAGACTGTGACAAGGAATTTTTTTATTTGAAAGCAGCTTTAACTCATGCTCCTGTACTCAAAGGTCCCAATTGGGAGCTTCCCTTTCATATTCATACAGATGCATCAGACTATGCTATAGGAGAAGTCTTGGGACAGAAAGAAGGAGTAATTGAGAATTCTATTTATTTTTTCAGCAAAAACATGCAAGGAGCTTAATTTAATTATATAGTGACGGAAAAGGAAATGTTAGCAGTGATCTATGCCCTTAACAAATTTAGGCACTACATAACAGGCTATCATATCTTTGTGCACACAAACCATGTAGCCATTAGGTACCGCATGAATAAGCCCCTGATTTTAGGTAGGATAGAAAGATGGTTGTTGCTAATGCAGGAGTTTGACATAACCATTATTGATAAACTAGGGAAGGCCAATGTTGTAACAAACTTTCTTTCTAGACTGACTACCTCAGAAGATACTCAAGTCATTGATGACTCTTTACTTGATGAACATTTATTTTCCATAAATGTGCATACACCCTAGTATGCTCACATTGCTAACTATCTAGTCATAGGGAAAGTTCCTCCTCATTTCTCTCCAAAAGATAGAAGGGTTCTCATTGAAGAATATTTTCCTTTCTCATCGATTGCAAGATGTTTGTTCTACACTGGACTAGACCATGTCATGAGGAGATGTGTGAGGGGAGATGAGAAATATGACATATTGCATGCATGTCACAATGAATCACGTGAAATTTTTGCATCCAAGGGATAGCAATGAAGATTTTACACACAGGATATTACTATCGCACACTCCACAAGGATGCTAAGAGATATACAAGAAAGTGTGATAGATGCTAGAGGATAGGTAGGCCAACCAAATCTAATGAGATTCCCCTTCATCCCCATGTAGTGATCACTCCATTTGATAAATGGGGATTTGATTTTGTAGAACCCATTGACCCTCCATCAAATGGTAAATCTTATATCTTTGTTTACACTGATTATGTGACCAAGTGGGTTGAAGTTAAAGTAATGAAACATGCAAGGGATAATAATTTCGCGTTTGTTAAATATATTTTGACAATAACTTAAGTAATCGAAGAGAAGCAGGTGGATTAATAAAATTCAAGAATTTGATATGGAAATATAGATCATTAGATTAGTGAGAGGTCGGTTTGGGCCAAGTTAATGGCAGAAACAAATGTTGAAGCAAATCAAATTTGCAATATAGAAGATGAAGGAAATGTAATTGCAAGTATTGAGCATACTACTTGGTATACAGACATCATGTATTACCTCAAATACATGAAGTGCCTTGAAGGATTAAGTGACAATCAGAGAAGAACCTTGAAGCTACAAGCATCCAAATATGTGTTCATGGAGGGTGATTTGTTTTGGAAGAACAGGGACAAGATGTTGTTGCTATGTTTAGATGAGTCACAGGCCAAGTGTGTTTTAAGAGAAATGCATGAAGGGGTCTGTGGAGGCCATTATTCTGCAAAGAAAACTACACACAAAATTCTTAGGGCAAGCTATTATTGGCTAAAAGTCTTTAATGATTCTTTTTCATATGTAAGAAGATGTGAAGCATGTCAGAAGTTCTCAGGGAAAATGAAGTATCAGGGAGCTTTACCACTCAGACCTTTGCAGGTCGATGCCCCTTTTCATCAGTGGGGAATTGATTTATTAGGGAGATACAAGAGAAATCAAGTGGAGGACATAAATGGATCCTGGTAGCTACTGATTACTTCACCAAATGGGTAGAGGCAGTCCCAACCAAGCAAGCAACAAGTAAAGTTGTAATCAATTTTTTAATGGATAACATCATTACCAAATTTGGTACACCATTAAGATTGATTACAGATAATGGGATGTGTTTCAGAACTGATGAGTTTAAAGATTTTTGCAATACATATGGTATTAGTGTTTCTTATGCAGCTCCTTACCATCCGCAAGCTAATGGTCAAGCAGAGTCCAACAAAAAAAGTCTTTTGAAGATCATAAGGAGGATGCTAGGTGGGAATAAGAAGGCTTGGGATTCAAAATTGAGGTTGGCTGTGTGGGATGATAGGATAACTGTGAAAAAGGAAATTGGAAAATCCCCATTTGAATTGGTATATGGAACACAAGCTAGGATTCCTTTACAAAACTTGTTACTAGTTTACAAATTTATCCTTCAGGAAGATATAGACATTCCTAAACCAATGGAGGATAGAATGGAACAACTGGCAGAGCTTGATGAGATAAGAAGAGTAGCTCAAAACCAAAATGTGAAGTTGTAGGAACAAATGAAGTACTTATTTGATAGAAGGGAAAAAAGATAGAAAAATTTGAAGAAGATGATCCGTATAATGTGGAATGCAAGGTGTCGTGAAAAGGGAAAGCATATGGAAATTTGAAGCTTTGTGGCAAGGACCCTTTGTTGTTGTTGGAAAGAAAGGTGAAGATTCATATTATTTGGCGTAACATGACTGGTGAAGAATAGGAGTTGCATGTACATGGGAAATTATTGAAGCATTTTTTCTCTTGAGAAACATAGAGGATTAGGGGTTTCCAATGCATGGACAACTCTTGACAATCCTCTTAGAAATTCTTCTCCATGCACAATAGTTTAGGAAATAAAAGGAACATGAATTTCCAGTACATGGACAATCCTGACATTCCTTGATTAAATAAATCTTTCCATGTACAGTAGTATAGGGTCATGTTCATCTCCATTTCTATTCATTCCATCTTGCTCACTGGTCCATCACCTTGAGTTTGGTCTACTCACCCATAAATTTGGATCCTTGCAATGATCTCATAATCATTCATTCCCAGATGGAGCCACTGTTATAACTATAAAATTTTGAAAATTTCATGGCTGCACATACTCATTAGTTCCCAAAAATTCCCATACCATAAGCACAAGAATCCACTCTTCATAA
>VDFB02324518.1:0-106170 GCA_007258455.2 Sequoia sempervirens | reverse complement strand
GAATGGTGGATGTGTACTGATTCTAGAACCATCAATAAGATCACCATCAAGTATAAATTTCCCTTTCCAAGATTGGATGACATTATGGATTGTTTGAGTGGAGCTAAGTACTTCACGAAGATAGATCTAAAGAGTGGATATCACGAGATCCGGATTAGAGAAGGAGATGAATGGAAGACAACCTTCAAAACCAAGGAGGGCTTGTACGAGTGGTTATTCATGCCTTTTGGGATAAAAACTACACCAAGCACATTTATGCGGCTTATGAATGAGGTATTAAAAGAATTTTTAGGAAAATTTGTTATTATTTATTTGGATGATATTTTGATTTTCAGTAAGACATTGGAGGAGCACTTGATGCATATCAGAACATTTTTTGAGAAGCTAAGGGAGGAGAAGCTATTGATTAATTTGGAGAAATGTAGTTTTGTGAAGAGAGAGTTGGTGTATTTGGGTTTTTTGTCTTAGCAAAGGGTCTGAAAATGGATTGAGAGAAGGTGAGAGATATTATTGAATGGCATACTCCAAGGAGTGTTACAAAGATAAGATCATTTCACAGTATAGCAAGCTTTTATAGAAAGTTTATTAAGAATTTTAGTAGTATTTGTGCACCTCTAACTAAAGAAATGAGAGGGGATAAAAAGGAGTTTAAGTGGACTACAAGAGCAACCAAAATTTTTGACATGTTGAAGAAGAAAGTTATTGAGTAACCTATTTTGGCACTTCCAAATTTCAATAAGGTTTTTTAGGTAAATTGTGATGCTAGTGGCACTACCATAGGAGTTGTTTTGAGTAAAAAACCTAAGCCTGTTGCCTATTTTAGTGAGAAGTGAAATGATGCTAAGAAGAAATATATTTTCTATGATCAAGAGTTTTATGCTATAGTTCAAGCTTTGACGAAATGGAGACACTATTTGTTGCGAAAAGAGTTTGTTTTATATACTGATCACCAGGTTTTGCAGCATCTCAATAGTCAAGGAAAGTTGAATCAAAGGCACTTAAAATGGGTTGAGCTTTTGCAGAGTTATACTTTTGTTTTGAAGCACAGGAGTGGAATGTCAAATAGAGCTGCAGATGCCTTGAGTAGAAGGAAAAATTTGTTAATAGAAATGAATATCGAGGTTGTTGGGTTCAATGAACTCAAGAGTTTGTATCCAGAAGATCCAAACTTTGTAGAAGCTTGGAATGCTTGTTTGGAACCTATTACATTAGATAGGACAAGATGGTTGGATTTCTTAATCTAAGATGGAATGTTGTTTGGAGGAAGCCAATTGTGAATCCCAAGGAGTTATATGAGAGAGAATCTAATCAAGGAGAAGCATAGTGGATGATTGGTTGGGCATTTTAGTTGAGATAAGACCATTGAACTTTTTAGTGAGAATTATTACATGCCATAGTTACAACAGGATGTGAAGAAGTTTGTACAAAGTTGTAGAGTATGTCAAATGGCGAAAGGAACAAGTCAGAATACTGGAATGTATTAGCCATTACCTGTACCTAAGAGGCCATGGGAGGAAATTAGTATGGATTTTTTCCTTGGATTTCTGAGGACACAGAGAGGGAATGGTTCCATATTTGTGGTGGTGGATATATTTTTAAAGAAGGCACATTTCATTCCATGCCATAAAACCAATGATGTTGTTCATATTGCAGAGTTTTTTTTTAGAGAGGTGGTAAGACAACATGGTCTACCAAAGAGTATAGTTTTAGAAAAAGATACCAAATTTGTTGGTTATTTTTGGAGAACATTATGGAAGAAGTTGAAGACAAATTTGATGTTCAGTTATGGTCACCATCCACAGACTGATGGACAAACAGAGGTGGTTAATAGGAGTTTGGGTAGCTTGCTAAGATACTTAGTACGAGATAAACCAAAGGGATGGGATTTGATTTTACCATAGGAAGAATTTTCTTATAACAATTTAGTCAACAGGAGCACTGGTAAATCACCATTCTAGATTGTATATGGGAGTAGTCCGAGGAATGCTTTTGAACTGAGAAAGATGGATAAAGGAGAGAAGAGTAGTGCTGAGACTGAAGATTTTAATGAGCACCTAAAGAATTTGCATTACAAGGTGAAGAAGCATATCAATAATGTGAACTCTTAGTATAAGGTTAGAGCAAAGTAGATGGTGGCTCCAATTTGCAGACTTGCATATTTTTGTAATTAGAAATCCCATGCGATGGAAAATACAATGTTGTAATTTTGTTTTCATTTTAGTGATAATAGAAAATATTTTCTTTTCTTCTTACATTTTTTTTGTGCCATTCTCTGTTGTTTTTGTGAGTTTTAGATTGTAAGGGGAGTACCCTTCATCAAGTGCTATTAGAGCCATCTTTCATCACCCAAAAAATAATGTTGTTTCTTTTCAATAAGGGCTAAATTTGGTAGGGTTACTATTTTAGTAAGTTTGCATTATGCACAGTTGGACACGAAATCTTACATAGACCTCTAGAATGGTAAATTAAAGCCAATGGTGAATAAATCACTTCAATACCATTGTCATGTGAGAAATATTAATATTTTAATTTTTGAAAATCCTAGTAAAATCTTTGGGGTCAATTTTGAGGAAGTTAGAGGCTCTAGATGGGCCTGAAAATTGGTGGAAAACGAAAGTGGATGCCCTTTAGGCCCTAGTTTTTGATGAAATAATTCCTGATACCTTTCCAAAAATGTATTATAATAGAAAATCCAATGGTTGGATCAAAAGTCATGACCCCACAAAGTTGTAATACCAAAATTAATAAAATTTCAAAATATCTTCCTGAGGAAGTTACACTTTCAAGAAGATTCTAGGGCAGTTGCACTTTCCAGAAGATTCTAGGGTGGTTACACCTTCCAAATAAGGGATGTAAAGGGGGACTATAGAGAGGAGTTCAGAGCAGAGTAGATGGTATCTTCGATTTGAAGACTTGCAGATTTATGTAATTAGAAAGCCCATGCAATGGAAAATATAATGTTGTAATTTCATTTTCATTTCAATGATAATAGAAAATATTTTCTTTCCTTCTTGCATTTTGTTTGTGACATTATCTATTATTTTTTTGAGTTTTAGATTATAAAGGGAGTACCCTTCATCAAGTGGTATCAGAGCAGGTTTTCCTGAGTGTGTAAACAGATTGCCAAACATGAGGTAGTTTTCACCAGGACTTGTGGTTGTGGGTCTATGAGAAAAGATGCCTCCACGAAGAAATTGTTGTGGGAGAAATGTTGGGGTAAGACAAGAGGGTTATAGAGCCCTCCAGAGACAAGTTCAAGAACTGCAAGAGGAGCTGCGTAGGGGAGCTGATGTCAGAAGAAGAGATGAATGTGAGGATGAGGCTGAAGATGAGAAGCCATTTGAAGAGGAAGCACATGATGTAATTGATCCTAGAGAAGTTAGACTGATTATGACCATTTCCAAGATTGGAAAGAGGCCAAAGATAAAAGATTCTAATTTTTCTAGAAATATAAATCCAAAGGAGCTGATCAATTGGATCAATGACATGGAAGAGTATTTTGAGTATGAGGAAATAGAAGACTCGGATAGGGTCAAATTTGCAAAGGCCAAATTGAAAGGCCATGATAGCATATGGTGGAAAGAAGTCCAGTTGGAAAGAAATAGAAGAGGAAAAGAGAAAAAAACAAGATGGGTTCGGATGGTGGAAAAATTGAAAAGATAGTTCATTCTTGGGGACTATGAGTTGGATTTGTTGAAGAAGATGCAAGGGTTGAAACAAGTAGGAAAATTTGTTAAGGAGTATACAGAAGAATTCTACCGAGCCCTGATCATAACAGGTCATTCTAAGGCCAGCAAGGAGAATGTTTCCCATTACATAAATGGGTTGAAGCTGAGCATTCAAGAAGAGCTTAATCTGTTAAGAATGTCTACCATTGAAGAGGCATATATTTTTTCTTTGAAGGTAGAAGAGAAGTTGAATAGGAGGTTTGAAAGGAAGCAAACAGGTGGAGGTCATGGTGGAAGGACTAGTGGATGGTCATATGGAGGTCGAGATGAAGACCAAAAGAAGGGTGAAGGATCTAGTAGCAGCCAAAACTAGAAATGAGATAACACCTATTGTCCTCATAATGGAGACCAAAGAGGAAGAGGAAGATCTAGGTGAGGAACATGGAGAGGAGGCTATCATGGAACCTATTTCCAATGTGGAGAAGATGGGCATAGGGCATATGAGTGCCCTCAACATCAAGGAAGTACAAATAGAGGATTTGAGGGTAATGAATGAGTTGCACATGTAGACAAAGATACTGAGTCTTCAAATTTTCATGATGTAGAAAGAGGAGAGGTTCTTGTTACTAGAAGAGCCTTGTTGAATGAGGAGAAAAATCCAACTCAAAGGAAGAATTTTTTTCACTCTAGATGTAAGTCTGAGGGTAAAGTTTGTAATTTTATTATTGATGGAGGTAGTACTGATAACCTTGTTTTGGAAGAGATGGTTAGTAAGTTGCAGTTGGAGAGAAGAAGGCATCCAAATCCATACCGGATTGCTTAGTTGTAGAAGGACAATAAAAATTTGGTAAGTGAACAATGTCTAGTAAAGTTCAAGATTGGAAATTACCATGATGAGGTATTGTGTGATATTATGCCTATGGATGTTTGTCATATGTTGTTAGGTAGACCATGGGAGTTTTATCAGTGAGCAGTACATGATGGATATGCCAACACCTATTCATTGACAAAGGATGGAGTTCGTTATAAGTTGAAGTCATTGAAGGAGGTAGAGGAAAAGGTATACAGTAATGCAAGAATTTTTTTGGTTGATGGAAGAAAGTTCCTAGAAGGTATGAAGCATTAGCATATGTTTTTTGCGTTGATCCCTAGAGTTGATAAAGAAGATACTATTAAGGTACCTATAGAAGTTTCAGATTTGTTAAATGAGTTTCAAGGTATTATTTATGATAATGTACCTAAAGGTTTGCCTCATGTAAGAAAGATTAGTCACTAGATGGACCTGATTCCTAGAGCCAGTTAGGAAAATAAGGCAGCTCATCGTATGACTCCAACAAAGAGTGAAGAGTTGAAGAGACCAGTGCAAGATTTTCTATGGAAGGGATTGATCAGAGAGAGTTTGAGTCCATGTGTAGTACCTACATTACTAGCACCAAAGAAGGATGGGGAATAGTGGATGTGTACTGATTCTAGAGCCATAAAAAATATCACCATCAAGTATAGATTTCCCTTCCCAAGAATGGATGGCATTGTGGATTGTTTGAGTGGAGTTGAGTACTTCACGAAGATAGATCTGAAGAGTGGATATCACCATATCTGGATTAGTGAAGGAGATGAAAGGAAGACAACCCTCAAAACCAAGGAGGGATTGTATGAGTGGTTAGTCATGCCTTTTGGGTTAACAAATGCACCAAGCACATTTATGCAGCTTATGAATGAGGTATGAAAATAATTTTTAGGAAAAATTAATATTATTTATTTGGATGATATTCTAATTTTTAGTAGGACATTGGAGGAGCACTTGATGCATATCCAAAGAGTTTTTGAGAAGCTAAGGGAGGAGAAGTTGTTGAATAATTTGAAGAAATGTAGTTTTGTGAAGAGAGAGTTGGTGTATCTGGGATTTTTTGTCTTAACAAAGGGTCTCAAAATGGATCGAGAGAAGGTGAGAGCTATCATTGAATGTCCTACTCTAAGGAGTGTTATAGAAGTAAGATCATTTCATGGTCTAGCAAGATTTTGTAGAAATTTTATTAAGAATTTCAGTAATATTTTTGCACCTCTAACTGAAGCAATGAGAGGGGATAGAAAAAAGTTTAAGTGGACTACAGGAGCAGCCAAAAGTTTTGACATGTTGAAGAAGAGAGTTACTAAGCAACCTATTTTGGCACTTCTAGATTTCAATAAGGTTTTTTAGGTAGACTATGATGATAGTGGCTTTGCCATAGGAGTTGTTTTGAGTCAAGAAGGTAATCCTATTGCCTATTTTAGTGAGAAGTTAAATGATGCTAAGAAGAAATATTATGTCTATGATCAAGATTTTTATGCTATAGTTCAAGCTTTGAAGAAATGGAGACACTATTTTTTTCCAAAAGATTTAGTTTTATATACTGATCACCAAGCTTTGAAGTATCTCAATAGTCAAGGAAAGTTGAAATCAAAGGTACTTAAAATGGGTTGGGATTTTGTAGAGTTATATTCTTGTTTTGAAGCATAGGAGTGGAAGTTCAAATAGAGTTGTAGATGCCTTGAGTAGATGGAAAAATTTGTTGATAGAATTGAATATAGAGGTTGTTGGGTTCAATGAACTCAAGAGTTTTTATCAAGAAGATCTAGACTTTGCAAAAGCTTGGAAGGCTTTTTTGGAACCTATTACATTGGATAGGAAAAGATGGTTGGATTTCTTAATCCAAGATGGAATGTTGTTTAGAGGAAGCCAATTGTGCATTCCAAGGAGTTCTATGAGAGAGAATCTAATCAAGGAGAAGCATAGTGGAGGATTGGTTGGTGATTTCGGTCAGGATAAGACCATTGATCTTGTTAGTAAGAATTATTACTAGCCACGGTTACAACAAGATGTGAAGAAGTTTGTACAAAGTTGTAGAGTATGTCAGATGGTGAAAGGAACAAGTCAGAATACTGGAATGTATCAGCCATTACCTGTACCTGAGAGGCCATGGGAGGACATTGGTATGGATTTTGTCCTTGGATTGTCGAGGACACAAAAAGGGCATGATTCCATATTTGTGGTGGTGGATAGATTTTCAAAGATGGCAGATTTCATTCCATGTCATAAGACCAATGATGCTATTGATATTGCAGAGTTTTTTTCAGAGAGGTGGTGAGACTACATAGTTTACTGAAGACTATAGTTTCAGATAGAGATTCCAAATTTGTTGGTTATTTCTAGAGAACATTATGGAAGAAGTTGAAGACATATTTGAAGTTCAGTTATGGTCACCATCCACAAACTGATGGAAAAATAGAGGTGGTCAATAGGAGTTTGGGTAACCTGTTAAGATGCTTAGTAGGAGATAAACCAAAGGGATGGGATTTGATTTTACCATAGGAAAAATTTTCTTATAATAATTTTGTCAACAAGAGCACTGGTAAATCACCATTCTAGATTGTATATGGGAGTAGTCTGAGGAATGCTTCTGAACTAAGAAAGATGGATAAAGGAGAGAAGAGAAGTGCTAAGGATGAATATTTTTCTGAGTGCCTAAAGAATTTGTATGATGAGGTGAAGAAGCATATCAATAAGATGAAATCTCAGTATAAGGCTAGAGTAGAATAGATGGTGGCTCTAATTTGTAGACTTGCAGATTTATGTAATAAAAAATCCCATGCGATGACAAATATAATGTTGGAATTTCATTTTCATTTCAGTGATAATAGAAAATATTTTCTTTCCTTCTTGCATTTTTTTTATGCCATTATCTATTATTTTTGTGAGTGTTAGATTGTAAGGGGAGTACCCTTCATCAAATAATATCCTATAGATATTTATGAACAAGATCCTATGGATGATATGGTTGGATTGGTCAAAATTATATGTCGTAAGGGCTGAACTAAAAATCCTCTTGACATTGCTTTCTCATCTAAAGATATAATTAGAAATGCACCTAATGTTCCTCTTCACATAGTCAATTGAATCAATGAAAATCCCACTAATGGGATATTAATTAATATCATCCGTGGAGGGAATCTGATCACTGAAGAATTCTTACTTGTGCATGAACTCTATCAAAAAATATATGAAAAACTAAAATCATGGATATAAATTCATAATGGTTTCACTTTCCCTATGATGGGATCAATCACCATCCCTTTAAAATAGGATAAAAAAAATTAGATGTCTCATTCTTTGTCATCTCAATGTTAGACCAATTATATGTGAAGCTCGGTTATCCATGGCTATGCTCCATGGAAGTTGTCCTATCGATTGTGCATAAATACTTAAAGTTTCCCTTTGATAATGAAATCTTCATTGTGTGCACCATAGTGGAATGAATCCTCTAGCTTTGTTGGCAACACAAGGGCAGAAAACTGAGAGGGGGGTGAATCAGTTGTCACAAAAATTTAAACTTATTAAACTTATTAACGTTATTCTTAGATCTTAGTAATAACCACGAAAGCATAAATAATCAACACATTAGAAACAAACATAACACCGAGATTTTTTATGTGGAAACCCTGTTAGGGGAAAAACCATGATGGAGGTTAGTCCACAAGATTATACCCTATTAAAAGTATAAGGAAGAATAAATGAGGAATGCACATGCATTCAGGCACACTACCTAGAGCTCACTACTCAAATACAATAGGGTTTACTACCCAAAGGAAGACACACTATCTTACAAAAACAATCAGATTACATCCACATGATTTTGAACTGAGAAAATAGCATCTGCTAATGCTTGATTACAGTTCCAGCTAAGTACATGAACACTTCTTCACACTCTGCTCACTCTTCTCCACACTCTGCATCTTCCTTCAAATTATAAGGAAATTATTCACATGTATCCTACACACCCATTCCTTCAAATGGAATAAAGGATCACTTATATATATCCGCAACAAGAGATTACATCACTACATGTCGGCTTCAACAAAATAATAAAACATATGCAAATTGTCAGCCCAAAATAGTAAATAATTTTTAATGAAAATCGACCAATGTCGGCCACAACATAATAAAGACCCAAAAAAAAATCCTTGAACATGAAACACCTTCAAAAATTATTCCATGAAGATCCACAACACGCTACCATCACCTTGTTGGCCATGAATATGAAAAACTTGAACATGCAAGAGAAAAATCACCAATCATGAGCACAACGATCAATGTGGATGTGAAAAATAGATAGAGCATGATCTAGAAACATCCATAAACATAATTAATCACTAGAGAAGCATCTGCAACAATTGAACTTACTAGAATCACATCATCTTTATTCAGGAACACCAATTGAAGCAACATAATGACTGTCAGAAAACAACTGCTCATAACTTGATCAAATCTTCATGCGGATCACTAAAAATTAACGTGGATAAACTAGATATACTAAAAAAAAAACCCTTTAATTCACGACCTCTGATCATTAACATACTGAGCTAACCAACAAACTGAACTTCATTGCATCACTCACAACCTACAACTTATTTCATTACAATTTTCTCAATATCCTTGACATATACAGCTTCTAATTTCTTAAAGGCCAATAGTGTTGAAATCAATGACAACCACATATCAACAACATCCAACAATCTCCCCTTTTGGCATTGATGAAAACACATGATGTGAAAAACACCATCAACACAACTATCTCTTAGCACATACTCTCCCTTAAGTTCTGATTCTTTTCTCCTCAACTCTTTCACATGACTCCTCTCCCCAATTTTTTTTTACATGACTCTTCTCCCCCTTTGAAATCAATGACAAAGATACATACAAGCTTTGAACCAAATATCTGAACATCTGACTACTTCCCCTGAGTAGCAGCCACCACAACATCAATCTAGATCAAGATATGACTGTGAAATGCATGGGTTGATGCAAGTCAATGCATCTTAGTTTTGATTACGAGGGGTAATCACTGCTAGCTTCCCTCTGAGATACTCAAAACTATCCTTAGGCAACAACTTGGGAAAGATATCTACAATATATTCCTTAACAGGCATATACTCCAATCTAACTTCTTTTTCACTCACCTTCTCTTTCAAAAAGTGAAACTTGATAGATATATGCTTGGTCTTTGAATGTAACACCAGATTCTTAGAAATGTTAATTGCACTTGAATTATCACATAATATAGCAATAGGTTCATCATACACAACTCTGATATCTTTCAACATCTACTTCATCCATAATACTTGAGTACAATTTTTAGCAACGACAATGTATTATGCCTCTGCAGTAGATAAAGAAATGGCATTTGGCTTCTTACTTAACCATGAAATCAGCTTCTTTCCTAAGAAAAATGCACCACCACTAGTAATTTTTATGTCATTCACATCTCCTACCTAATCAACATTAGTGAAGGAGCTCAAAGTAAGGTCATCATCTCTAGGATACCAAAGGCCAAAATCAACTATCCCCTTCAAGTATCTGAAAATCCTCTTCACAACAGTCACATGAAATTCCTTAGGATCAGCTTGAAATCTTGCAACTATGCATACAAAATTCATGGTATTAGGTCTAGTTTGAGTCAGAGCAATCCACCAATCATCGATCTATATCTAGTTTAATTTTCTTTTAGGAAATCATCATCTTGTGTCAACTTACATCCAGACACCATAGGTGTACCAACTGGATTTGAATCTTTCATACCAAACTTCTTTAGCAATTATTTCACATACTTGGACTGAGATATAAAGATCCCTTTATCTAGCTGAGTAATTTTCAATCCCAAAAAGAATTTCATCTCTCCAATCATAGACATCTCAAACTCACTCTGCATCTCATCATCAAACTTCATACACAAACCATCATCTCCTCCAAAAATGATATCATCAACAAATACTTCAACAATCAAATCTTTATCATCATCAATCTTGAAATAAAAATTACTATCAACAGTACCTTTGTTAAATCCAAGCTTCAACAAATATTTGTCCAATATGGCATACCATGCTCTTGGGAGTTGCTTATGTCCATGCAATGCTTTCTTCAACCGAAAAACCATATCTTCCTGATTAGTCAATTGAAATCCATTAGGTTGCTCAACATACACTTCTTCCAATTCACCATTTAGAAATGCTGACTTGACATCCATCTGATAAACCTTGTAGTCTTTTTAAGTAACATAAGCAAGAAATAGTCTCACAGCTTCAATCCTAGAAACATGGGAAATTTTTTCTTCAAATTCAATTCCTTCCATTTGAGAATATCCTTTACACACAAATCTTGCTTTTTTTCTAACAACTTCACCTTGCTCATTCATTTTGTTTCTAAAGACCCATTTAGTTCCAATTACATTTTTTTCCTTAGGTATAGGAAAAATAATCCATGTATCATTCTTCTTAATCTATTGTAGTTATTTCATTGCTTCAACCCAGTTTTGGTCTTTGCATGCTTCATTGACATTAGTAGGCCCAGTCTTTGAAATCAAATAGTATTCTTCTGCAATTTTTATCCTAGTTTGAACACCTTTGTTCTTATCACCTATGATATGATCTTTTGAATGATTAATCTTACATACCTTGGAGTCTTAGAATGTTCTTGAACTTGAGGCTCTTGTGATCTCACTTCTACACTTTCACTAGTTTCTCCTTCCTCTTGATTTTCTTGATTCACCAGAATGATCTGAACTTTATTTGAAGTTTTAAATTTCTTTCCTTTATTTGAACTATCATTTTGATCATTTGAATCATATCCGTAGGTTCTGGATGGTCTAACTATGTCTTCATCAACCTTGACATTTTCACTTTCAACCATTTTCCTCAATATCTTATTATAGCACCGGTAGGCCTTTCTTTTAGTAGAATAACCAAGAACTATTCCTTCATTAATCTTAGCATCAAAATTTCCTATATCTTTATCTCTTTTAATATAGCATCTACTACCAAAGATTTTGAAATATCTAACAGTAGGTTTATGACCATACCATAGCTCATAAGGAGTCTTACTAGTATAACCTTTGATTTGTACCCGATTGATTGTGTAAACATCACTACTCACAGTTTCTCTCTAGTAGATATGAGGAACATTTCCTTCTAGCATCATAGTTCTAGCAGCTTCTTCAATTGTCCTATTCTTCCTTTCCACAACTTCATTTTGCTGAGGGTTCCACGGTGTAGATAATTTTCTCTTTAGCCCATGTTCTTCACGAAAGGAATTAAACTCACCAGATGTGAATTCACCACCTCTATTTGATCTTAGAAATTTAATCTTCAGACCTGTCTTTGTCTCAACCATAGCCTTAAAGATCTTGAACTTCTCTAGAGCTTCATATTTCTCCCTTAAGAAAGTAACCCACATCATTCTAGAATAATCATCAATAAGCAACATGAAATAATTGTATCCTTGTAAACTTCTGATTCTAGAAGGACCAAACAAGTAAGTATGCACAAGCTCCAACACTTCATTTGAACAATGTTGTTTTCTCTAAAATGAAACTCTAGTTTGCTTCCCTAACTGACATTCCTTGCATATAGCATTAGTAGGTTTCATCAACTTAGGAAGTTCTCTCATAGCTTGAGTATAACTAATCTTGATAATATTATCAAAGTTTACATGACACATTCTTCTATTCCACAACCAACTTTCATCAATTTGAGCAATCAGACAACTTTTACTAGCAGCACTTAGGTGAAAGATATTACCTTTTATTTTTGTACCAGAAGCAATCACATTTCTAGAACTTCCCAATATTTTTCACTTTCCATCCTTGAATTGAAGATTGTATCCCTTATCTACCATCTATCCAACACTTAAGAGATTATTCTTCAAACCTTCAACATATAGAACATCATCAGTATTATGCTTACCATCAAGAGAAATGCATCCTCTGCCATGGATTACACATGCTTTGTAATCACCAAATCTTACAACACCACCATCATACTTTGTAAGGAAAGTTGAGGTGTAGAAACAGCTCTCCTAACGTCAAAACCTCAGGGAAGAATGCAGAGGTGCTTTTAAATTTTCAATTAGAGTCCAATTAAGATTCTCTTGAAAGCAATAACAGAAACAGAGAAATAATCATACACACATGAACACCAGATTTATGTGGGAAAACCCTTACGGGAGAAAAACCCACCACACCAAGAGAAGTCACTTTGTATTACAGTAATGGAGATTACATACAAAGATTAGACTTATCTTTTTGATGTCAAATTATAGTAGCAGATTCAATGATCAAACTCGTACAAAGCATTCAAGTTACAATACTCTTAAAATAGAATTCACAATGATCACACTTCGAACTATTCACCCAACTGTTCATCAAAAATTTATTGAACATCCATTGAACCGAACATCATCTACAATTCTAGAATATATTCATGTCATCACTGGTCTGTTGAACTTCCACATAGAACTACCTCAATAGACTAACTTCCAACAATTCCTATTCAGCTTCTCTGATTGGTCATAGAATCACCACGTAGGATAGTCATCACTCAGTCAAAGGCATTCAAAAAATATTCACATGTCGGTGAGACACTAACCGTGTATCCCCGATGCCACAAAGCCAGATCATCATTATCACCAAGAGTCTTGACCATCGGCAAGACGTTACACCGAGTTCACAAGTCACATTGACCTTAGCATTCTCATCAGTGAGACAATCACTATTCGATGAGACATCATACCGATGTTTAAAGGTCACATAGATAAGAGTATTCCCATCAGCAAGACTATCATCCTTCACCAAGAGATCATACCGAACCTTCATGTTATTCTGAAATGTCCAATAGTCAGCAAGACTTACCGCTATTGCTGAGAGGTTACAATAGAGATACCAAGTAGTCAGCGAAACCACAACCATCGGCAAGACAATCAACTGTCGCTAAGACTTCATACTGGGGCCTTTGTGCTACTCCGATACTCTGAGTGTATACTATCGGTGATACATACCAATTGTCGCTAGGAGTTCTTATTGAAGTCACATGTTACACTGATGACCTAGTTGCCATGAGTCTCCCCGACATCCGCTAGACACCAACCCATTGGCCAGAGATCTCCACTCGGCAAAGGGTTACAACAAATGCCACAAGTTATAGCAACACCAGTCGGCAAGATAGAAGCATTGTCTCGGCGACCTATACAAACCACAAGGTTACTAAACTGCCAGTCGGCCAGACAAAAGGAATGTCACACCAACTTGGCTCTTTCAGAGGTTTTAGCCTATGAGATTGAGACACATATTTCCAACAATCTCCCACTTGATGAAGATCACACAGGCACCTCCAGAGCACAACAAGACTACTGACATTCATGGGCACTGAGGCCCATCAAATTGACACACCACCTGAACTTGTCTGTGCTCACTGGCTTCGTCAATGCATCTGCAACATTATCCAAAGTATCCACTTTTTCTAATGAGACCTTTTCATCATCCACCATATCTCATACAAAATGATACTATACATCTATATGTTTTGTCCTGGCATGGAAAGTAGGATTCTTTGCCAAACAAATAGCACTCTAACTGTCACAGTAAATAGTTATTTTCCCTACATCAAAACCAATGTTAGAACACAAACGTCTTAACTAGATTGCTTCTTTATAGGTGTGTGTTGCTACCATGTATTCTGCCTCTATAGTGGACAAAGTGACTACAGCCTACCACTTACTCATCCAACTAACTGCACCACCAATCAACATGAAAGTATATCCACTGGTGGATCTTCTGTTGTCAATGTCCCCTTATCAATCAGAATCCACATAGCCTTGAATACTAAGAGTCCTCTATGATTCAACCAAGTTCCCATGGTAACACAAAGCATATTCTGAAGTGGCCTTCAAATATCTAAACACTCTCTTCACAGCATCCCAATGTGTCCTTCCAGGATTAGCCATAAACCGACTAAGTACTCCTACTACTTGGGCAATGTCTGGCCTTGTATAGACCATTGCATACATAAGACTGCCAACCACACTAGCATAAGGTACATTGGTCATATCCTCCATCTCAGTAGGATATTTTGGATAGTCTTCAACAGATAGCTTCGTTCCCTGTAAAACTGGAACAACTAGCTGCTTACAATCATTTATGCAAAATCTCTCTAGAAAAATCTTGATATACTTACTCTGACTGAGCCAAAGTTTTCTACTATTCCTATCCCTAGTTATTTCCATTCCCAAAATATACCTTGCTACACCAAGGTCTTTCATTTCAAACTTTGCAGACAACTGAGACTTAAGATCAAAAATCATTAACTTACTATTGCCTATGAACAACATATCATCAACATAGAGATCAATAATAAGGACATGATCACTTTCAGCTTTGTAATACACACAATGATCAGATTTTGATCTTACAAATCCCAATAACAACAAAAGTGTCAAACTTTTGGTACCACATTCTAGGAGACTGCTTTAACCCATACAGAGATTTATTCAACTTGCAAACCAATATTTCTTTACCTTTTTCCACAAAATGCTCAGGCTAGGACATATAAATCTCTTCTTCAAGATCACCATGAAGAAACATTGTCTTCACATCCATCTATTCAATCTCTAAGTCATACGCTGCTGCAAGTGACAAAAAAAATATGATAGATGTCATCTTAGCTATAGGAGAAAAAATTTCTCCATAATCAATTCCCTCTACTTGGGAATAACCCTTCACAACCAACCTCGCCTTATATTTTTCCACACTTCCATCTAGACCTATTTTCTTTTTAAATACCCATTTGCAGCCCACAACTTTTCTACCTTCAGGAAAGGGCACCAAACTCCAAGTATCATTCTTTTCTAATGATGCCATTTCTTCATTCATGACTTCCAACCAAGAGTCTGAATCAGACATTCTAAATGCCTCTTTCATAGTCCTAGGCTCATTAGTGCTAGAAATTAAAGCATAGGCACAAGTAGAATCTATTAAAGAAAACCCATACCTATCAGGTTGCTTACTTTCATGAGTTGACCTCCTCACTTGTTGAGGCTAAGGTTTTTCTTCTTTATCAGAACTCTCATAACTACTTGAGCTCTCCTTAGTTTCAGGTACATTTTGAATTTTCAATTCCTCTTTATCTGGTGTGAGAGGAATTTCAAGTACATCCTTTTTGTTTTCTGATTTTGTCTCTGACTGCAGATCCAAGGTAGAAGGCTTCAGCTCACGAAAGATAACACTTCTGATGTATAGAATCTTCTATGTATCAGGATTCCAAAGCTTGTATCCTTTTTTTTCCAGCACTATAGCCAATAAAAATACATTTGACAACCTTGTTCTCCAATTTAGATCTTTTCTCATATGACAAATGTGCATATGCCTCACAGCCAAAAACACGAATATTTCTTAAAGAGGGCTTCTTACCATACCATGCTTCCAAAGGTGTTTTCTCAACAAGAGCAGAATTTGGAGAACGGTTTATCAAGTAACATGTTGTAGCAATTGCCTCAACCCAGAACTTCTCCTCCAAGCCAGCACTGCTCAGCATACTTCGATCTCTTTCCATCACTATCCTGTTGAACCTTTCTACAACTCCATTTTGCAGTAGAGTGTAAGGTGTAGTTTTATGTCTTTTAATCCCATGATCTTTATAGTACCTCTTGAAATCACCATAACAAAATTCACCGCCATTATCAGTCCTTAAAAATTTTATTTTTCTTCCAGTCTGATTTTCTACAAGGTTCTTAAATTCCTTAAACTGACTGAACACTTCTGATTTACTATTCAAAAAATAAACAAATGTTCTTCTTGAATAATTATCAATGAACGATACATATTACCTTGACTTAGACAAAGAAAGAACATTCACTAGACCAAAAACATCAGAATGTATATAATCAAGCAAACCAGAAGATTTGTGAGGACTGGAATAAAATGAAACACGGTGTTGTTTACCATATATATAATGTTCACAAAACTCAAATTCGAGGTTACAATCTTCAAGCCCCTCAACCAGGTTTTTATTCTTCAAGGTTTTTAAACCTTTCTCACCAATGTGGCCTAGCCTATGATGCCAAAGCATAGTATTTTCTGCTGGAAGTTTAACTTCCATAGAGTTTATACTATCAAGAATTTCTTCCTCTTTTCCTCCTTGAGTAGCTTTCTATGACTTGGCAGAGACACTATTGCTTTGCACAACATGTGCATCAAGCTTATACAAGGTACCAACACGAGCACCTCTCTTGCTAGCACCATAGAGTCTCTAGTCATCTTGCAGCCATTTCTAGAGAATGTGACTTGCACTCCAATATCATTCAACATACTAACAGAAAGTAAGTTTTGAGCCAGACCTAGTATATGCATTACATCATTGATTCCCCTCACTCTTCCATCAGGGAATTGAATTATGACTTCTCCATGACCAACTATTTCCAAAGATGAATCACTTGCCAAATACACCTTTCCACCATTGTTTTTTTCATACTTCATGAACCAGTCTCTATGAGATTTCATGTGGAAAGATGCTCTAGAATCAATCAGCCAAACATCATCTGATGCCTGTGTAGCCAAGGCTGAAATGAAGGCGTCTGCATCACTCTGAGAAGAATCATTGTCGAAAGAATACTTCTTCTTTTTCTCCTCTTTACAATCCTTTCGGACATGACCAGGTTGCCCACAATTCCAGCACTTCACCTTGGACTTCTTGCCAGGAGACTTTGATCTCCCCTCTTATTTTGATTTGGACTTCTTGTCCTTCTTCTTCCCTTTATCTTTTGATCTTCCTCTAATAGCAAGAGCCTCCTGCACCATCTCAAAAGATTTCCTTCTCATATCTTTGATAACAAAGAAGCAACAACATCTTCCATCTTAAAAGTGGATGCCGTACTCCCAATAGCCATCACCAAGTGATCCCAAGAATCTGGCAAAGAACATAATAATAGAATACAATGATCTTCTTCATCAATCTTGACACCCAAAAATGTTAACTATGCAATCAACATGTTGAATGCATTCAAATGATCAGCAACAAACCCTCCTTCTTGCATTCTCAAAGAGTACAACTTCTTCCTCAAGAACAATTTATTCACCAATGACTTGCCCTGATAAATAGCTACTAGTCTTTTCCACAAGGAAGATGCAGTATTTTCTTCATGAACATTCAGAAGAATAGAATTTTCTAAATAGAGCCTTATCAGCCCCTTTGATTTTCTATCTACAAGGTCCTAATCTTCTTGCTTCATTCCTGTAGGCTTCGTTCCAGACACAACAATCCAAAGATCATGATCAACCAACAGATCTTCCATTTTAAGTTTCCACAACTCAAAATTGCTGCCATTGAATTTCTCAATTTCAATATTTCCAGATGTGCTTGCCATCTTAACCTATAATTCAAATTACCAAACTTTTACAAGACTCCCACTGAACAGAAATTGACACAAAAAACCCAATGTACCCACAAGGATAACACAACTAGCCAGGATCTAATACCACTTGTAAGGAAAGCTGAGGTGTGGAAACAACTCTCTTAATGTCAAAACCTCAGGGAAGAATGTAGAGGTTCTTTTAAATTTTCAATTATAGTCCAATTAAGATTCACTTGAAAGCAATAAAAAAAACAGAGAAATAATCATACACACATGAACACCAAATTTATGTGGGAAAACCCTTATGGGAGAAAAAACCACCACACCAAGAGAAGTCACTTTGTATTATAGTAATGGAGATTACATACAAAGATCAGACTTATCTTTCTGATGTCAAATTACAGTAGCAGATTCAATGATCAAACTCATACAGAGCATTCAAGTTACAATACTCTCAGAATAGAACTCACACTGATCACACTTCAAACTATTCACCCAACTGTTCATCTAACATTTATCGAACATCCATCGAACTGAACATCATCTGCAATTCCAGAATATATTTATGTCATCACTAGTCTGTTGAACTTCCACATAGAATTGCCTCAATAGACTAACTTCCAACAGTTCCCATTCGACTTCTCTGATTGGTTGTCGACTCACCATGTAGGATAGTCATCACTTGGTCAAAGGTGTTCAAAACATATTTGCATGTCAATCAGACACTAATCATGTCTCCCCGATGTCACAAAGCCAAATCTTCATTATCGCCAAGAGTCTTGACCATTGGCAAGATGTTACACCGAGTTCACAAGTTGCATCGACCTCAACATTCTCATCGGCGAGACAATCGCTATTCGATGACACATCATATCGATGTTCAAAGGTCACATAGATAAGAGTATTCCCATCAGCAAGACTATCGTCCTTCGCCAAGAGATCATACCAAACCTTCATGTTATTCCAAAATGTCCAACAGTCAGCAAGACTTACCGCTATTGCTGAGAGGTTACAATGAAGATGCTAGCCAATCAGTGAAACCACAACCATCGGCGAGACAATCAACTGTCGCTAAGACTTCATACCAAAGCCTTTGTGCTACTCTGATACTCTGAGTGTATACTTTCGGTGAGACATACCAACTGTCGCAAGGAGTTCTTATCGAAGTCACATGTTACATGGATTCCTTCAAATGGAATAAACAATCACTTATATATATCTGCAACAAGAGATTACATCGCTACATGTCGACTTCAACAAAATAATAAAAAATATGCAAACTATCAACCCAAAACAATAAATAATTTTCAATGCTAATCAACCAATGTCAGCCACAACATAATTAAGACCCAAAAAAAATCCTCAAACACAAAAGACCTTCAAAAATTATTCCATGAAGATCCACAACACACTACAATCACCTTGTCAGCCATGAACATAAAAAACATGAACACGTAAGAGAAAAATCACCAATCATGAGCACAACGATCAATGTGGACGTGCAACACAGATAGAGAATGATCTAGAAACATCAAAAAACATCATGAATCACTAGAGAAGCATCTGAAACAACTGAACTTACTAGAATCACATCATCTTCATTCAGGAACACCAACTGAAGCAACATAATGACTTTTAGAACACAACTGCTCATAACTTGATCAAATCTTCATGCAAATCTCTAAAACTTAACGTGGATAAACTATATATACTTGAAAACAAAACCTTTAATCCACAACCTCTGATCATCAACATACTGAGCTAACCAATAGACTGAACTTCACTGCATCATTGACAACCTACAACTTATTTCATTATAATTTTCTCAATATCCTCGATATATATAGCTTCTAATGTCTTAAAGGACAATAGTATTGACATCAATGACAACCACATATCAACAACATCCAACGGTCTTATCATAAAATTATGACATTTGATTTTAAATAATTTGATTTTTATAATGAAATGAGAGGACTTTAGGGTTTTAATTAAATAAAATGATTTATTTAATTAAATATGGTGAACATTAGTGAGAAGGAAGTGAATTATCCTAATAAAATTAATTACTTGATTAATAGTATAAGTGATGATTTGAGTGTCTACATTATTTTAATGTCAAATAAGTCATTTGTGAGTAGATCATATTAAAAAGAAAGGTTTTCATGAACTTTGATCAAAAGGTGCAGTTTTGAAATTCTATTTGGTAAGTGAAAGAATGACCTCAAAGTGACAGTAAAGTGTATTTATTCTAATACAGTTTGGAGTCATGAAAGAAAATAGGGGAGAGGATCTAGTAGTTGAGCATCCTAACTTCACCCTTCTCAAAATCTTTTGCAAAAATTTCAAATGACTCCCAATTTTTTACATGTTACTTGGAAAGTTCCCTACTTATAACTAAGGTTTTAAGGCCACATCATCAAATTTGATGCCACATAAACATGCTTTTTTTTGAGGTGTCCAAAAAGGCCCAAAAAAAGGTGAGACTAATAGTTATGCATTTAAGTCACATATTATTGGTGCTCTAATGTGGAATCACATGACTTGTTGCTTGATCTAAGAAATGCATTTGATTTAATTATGGATAGTCATTATCAACACTAACAACTTTAAATTCACAACTATTGGTTCAATATTGTTAAAAATACTAGACATTAAACCAAAAAATGCTATAACAACTATTGGAACATGCTCAAGTACTGGGTCCTCTCTCCTAGTTTCAATCTATTTTAGTAAATTGATATTTCTATTGAGATTTTTATTTCTTTATGTTCTATGAAGAGAAAATTATTTTTATTTATGTAAATTGTAGTGATATTCTAAATTTTTAGGTTTCTCATGGAAGAGGGAGAAACATGAAAGATAATTATACAAGTAATTCAATCCCTATTTTCATGTCAATAAAGTGAAAATTGTGTTGAAATTTTTAATTATACATCTCAAACAAGTTGTTTTGGTAATTTTTAATATCCTAGTTTGTTTGAAATTTAAATATTTGGATAACAAAAAGTTGATTTATTATTATCATAAGTTAAGAACTTTTTTTAACAAAATGAAGGAAGAAAACTTTTCCCTTCATAAGACATATCTTCTATGATATATAGGGAAATAAATATGGAGTTATTTTTACTCTACTTTCTACAACTTAATATCACACATAGTGACCTTATTTTCTATAACCTTACACCTATCTATATTTTAATGTCACTATGAGTTAGTATTAGTTAAAAAAAATCCTTAACAAAATCTCTCAGCAAGAGAAAAAGCTATTTGAGAGAATTTCAAGAATAAATTGAAAAAAGGATTAGTATGCAGATGATGAAAAATCTCAAATCCAAAAAAATGATCAACATTTACTAACCTTCTTTGATGGATTGATTATAAAATAATAGAAATGGTACTCTATGCATTGCATAAATGAACTTACACATGTTTTAATTGAGCATAAAGAGGCTTCCCATCAATTTTAAACATGTCTTCTAATATAATATGTAAAAATGATTAGTATAGCCTAATCCACTCTGATAGCATGTTAGAATTTAGGATCTTAGGATACTAATAATTATAAAAAAGATATAAAATATATAGAATGAGAATAATACAAGCATAACATTTACATAGTAAACAAGATATACATAAGGACAACCCTTTCATGTAAAATACCCCATAAAGCATAATTTTATTAAAACACTAACAATAATGATCTATTATATAACATTGACTGATAAAAACCCCATAAAGTATCATTTTATTAAAACACTTATAGTAATGATCTATTATATAACATAAACCGAACTTGGGAACACTTCTCCATACTTCCACATGGCCAATAATACCTCATGTGTATATTGATAGAATTTGTGTGATCAAAAATAATATGCATAAACGAATTGAAATAAATACTATTCAAGAACACCAATAAGACATTGTATCAAAACAAAACATAAAAAGTAAATAAATGCAAATTTAGTATTCTGCTTTGATTGTCGTCCCATCATCCTCTATCTTCAGTATTTTTGTCAATTCCAGCTTTTGTTCTCAGATTTGTAGGCTAGGCTCAACAAAATGTCTTCCTAAAGAACGAGATTCAAATTTGATGCATGATGCAAGATTAAGCTATGATATTGAATTGAACTAATATGCTTGAAATAAATATGATGCTATGATAAATGAATACTAAATGAATTAAATACATGAAATTTAATTAATTGCCTATTACCAATGCTTGGATTCACACAGGTATTTATAGAGTTTTTCGAATGATTCTGATTGGTTGTCTTGATTGACGGTTGTGATAATTCCTGGCAGATCGAATGGCTGAAGAAGGATGAAACTGAAGAGAAAATAGAAGAAAACTTGAAAACAAGATTTTTCCATTTTTATGAAAGAGAGAAAGATAAGAAGATAAGAAATCATCTTTCTTTAAAAGAATAAAAGAAAGATTTAAAAGCTGATAAATAATGAATTAAAAATTCAATTATTTATTTGTGGAGGATATTCAACTTTTTCTAAATTAAATAAAATATTTAATTAAGCTTTTAAAAGCAGAAGAAAGTTAGTGATAAGAAGAAAGCTTTAATTAGGATTTTTGAAAAAAAGTAGAAGATCTCATATTTAAATAAAATATTTAATTATGATATGAGAAGATTTCAGAAGATTTTACAGTTAAATAAAATATCTAATTGTGATTTAGAAAGAAAGCATAAAATATTTAATTAAATAAGGTTTATTTAATTAAATCACATTTATGAAATTAATTAAATGAAATATTTAATTAATTAGAAGAAGAATTTAAAATAGAAGAAAAAGAGATATTTAAACTTAATTAAATCAAAAGATTTAATTTACATTTAAACAGTGATAACTAATTTAAATAAATAAAATGTATTTATTTAATTAATTAAGTGGACATATGAAAATAATTTTAAAATAAACAAATTTATTTAATTACGAAAGAAGAAATAAGATGAATGAACAATATAATTAAATTAATTAAATTTAATCATATGAGGATTTTTAGAAAAAATAATTAAATAATAAATATTAAATTAATTGCCAGGATTATAGACATGACCATTTTTATGCATATACATTTTGCCCCTCTTTGAAGTGATGTGTGAAATGCATTGCTTCAAAGAAAATAATTTTTTTTTTTGCCCGTGATATGTTTCTAATTTTCGATGTCGATGATGCCCCCTCAGGAGATAAATCATGGAAGATGATGTTGAGAATGAGAAGGGAACAATGATTTAGCTCCCGATAGATGATGTTTGTGATGGCCCAATGAAAAATAATATGGAAAGAATGGAAAATGTCATTAACTCCCACCGTAAAAGACCCTTATAAGGTAAAAGGGGTAAAATGAAGTGTCATTTTCACCCTGCTGCTACAGTGAAAAGTGAGCTCTGATAGTGACCTGGCGAGATGGAGATCCCATTGCATAGTCATAGATTCGAGCGAGCGCACCGATACCAGAGACCAGCTGCATATGGACCACCGGTGAGTGATTCCAACCGTTTATGATTGCAAATTTTGCATTTTGAATTAATTTTTCAAATGTTTTAAATCGAATTTCAATTTTTTTCACTCGTTTTAGCGCATTTGAGAAAAGTTTTAGCACATTCAAAAAATTCCTTAGCACATATAGAAAATCCTATAGCGCATCTAGGAGTAGGTGAAAAATTGATCCTGTAGGGCATTCAACAGATAGAGTAGCACATATAGGCTAGAATCGGCTAGGTTGATCCTGTAGCGCATCTAGGGCACATAATTGTGCATCTAGGGATAGGGTTTAAAATGGATAGAGTTGCACATATGAGAGTTAAAGTGGCACATAGGCAGGATAAAATAGCACATTTCAAGTTTTGGCGCATCCAAGAAAAAATTTAGCGCATATGAGAAAAACTTTAGCGCATTTTTGTTTTAGCGCATATGGGCAACATAATTGTGCATTTAGGAAATTTTCCATAGAACGTTTGTGTGATGAAAAATGATGAATTAAATTGCTTCCTTAGTCAATAGATAGATGAATTGTAGTACCATCATGCTGATATGATAGAAAATCCGATAGAAAACTAATAACTTTGCTTTCAAGGTAGAAAACAAAGAGTAGATAGCTGATAACTTTGTGACAAATCAACAAAGAGTAATTTTGATTGATTGATTGATTTTGTGGTTGATAACTTTGCTTCTCACGATTGAAAAACAAAGAGTAGATAGTTGATAAATTTGCTTTCTGCGATAGAAACCAAATAGTAAAATGAGGATATAAATTTGCATTCATGAGTGAAGTACAAATAGAAAATGATATGTGTGTTGATAAATTTGCATTTCTGAAAAGAAAAACAAATAGTAAATGATGATAGAGTAGATTGATTTGACATTCAGATAGATTGATGTAGTACTTGATATGGGTTAGTGATATGTTTTGTTGGATAGATAGATCACATGATATGAGTCTGATTGATGTGTCCTTGTGATGATCAAACAAAATAGGAGGCTTTCAAAAGCCTCCAGATCAGAGAGCGGTTCCCACTATGTTGGGAGTGGATAGGAGAGCTTACCCCTGTAGAGTTACAGTTGATAGCAGATTGCAGACTAGGACCCTTGTTGGTGATACCACGAGGTATTCAGGCCAACAGGGGGCTGTTGACCGCTTTGGCAGAGAGATGGCACTCAGAGCATAACACCTTTCACTTGTCGACGGGTGAGATGAGTGTGATGCCCAAGGATGTATACAGGATTCTTGGGATCCCAGTTGTTGGTGGTTTATGACCACAAGGAGATTGGTGGTACTGAGGCGCTACGACAGATATGTGGCGATCCGAGCATATGTGGTTACTGGATAGACTGGGAGGATTTCAGTAGGTATCCAGCCTTAGTTACTGTATTGGCTACATTTATCGGAGGGTTCCTTGGACCGGGCCATCGGTCGAAGGGATTCGCAGTTGGTTGGGGTAGGATGCTGGAGTGGTTGGTGACATAGCCACAAAGGTTTGCCTGGGGGAGCTGTGTATTGGCCGACATGTATCATGATCTCCATCAAGTTGTATACAGAGGATCCACTAGCTTGGCGAGTGGAGTGACGCTTCTATAGATCTAGGCGTGGGAGCACATTGCGATCACGAGACCACATTGCATGAGAGATAGGCCAGCCGAGAGACCATATGTGTATGCATATTCTAGTGTCGTTGTCCAACAAAAGCTGGGCAAGGTAGAGTATTGGCGACGGGTATTAGATGACATTGATGCAGTGGTATGGAGACCCTACACAGATTGTGAGGCATGGGAGAGTGACCACTTGGAGATGCCATTTGTCTGCAGGCCACGATATCTGATAGGGCGGACCCCCTTTATTATCGAGAGATTTCTGGTATTACGGGTTCTGAGATAGTTTGGATTTACACAGGGGATGCCCCAGGGCATTGCTCATTATGGGCGGCGCAAGGGTGATCCAAGATGGGGACCATGCATTCGATACCAGGCGGCCTACATAGAGTATTCTACCTTACAGCCTGAGGTATGGACTGACAGGCCAGAGGTGCAGGATGCAGGGATGACAGATGATTATGCACAGTACTTTCATACGCATCCATTTCCACGATTCATAGTGCCAAATGAGCCACAGGCGATTGGGATAGCACCACAGCAGGGGCAAGGATATAGGGGGATGTGGCCGGTGGAGAGCAAGCTATGGGCGGAGGAGAGGAGGAGGGAGAGGAGGAGGGAGAGGAGAGTGAGGAGAGCGGAGATGGAGGGGAGGAGGACAACTCGGATGACAGGGATGATAGGGGAGATGATGGGGATGAGGAGAGGTAGCAAAGGTTGGATAGTCTGGGTAGAGCACAGATTGTTTGGTGAGCCAGATCCGGTGGCAGACCATGGACAGTGATTAGGGTGTCATCCTCTTCTTAGTAGGCACAGATAGCTACATTGCAGGGTCAGGTTCAGAATTTTTAGGGATAGCAGGCACAGCTACAGAGCTGGCTAGCTCAGGTTCAGAGTATGATAGTACAGTTACAGACATAGCTTGCACAGGCCCAGACACAGATACAGGCTCAGGCACAGGCACAGGTTCAGGCACAGGTACAGGCTCAGATGCCCGCCCCTAATTCCCAGGTGGCACAGTTGTTAGCAGAGAGGGATACCCTTAGACGGTGGACCCTGGAGGCCGAGGGTGTGGCACAGAGACTCATGGGTACTATAGAGAGTACCTCATTATGAGAGGCCATTGCAGAGGGATTTGAAGCAGCCAGAGAGGCCAAGTACTACAGAGTTCGGTATGAGGAGTTATGCCCTCCTGAGTGGAGAGAGTCTTATCCCCGATCACATAGCAGGACGAGGACCGGATCACGGACATTGACACATGGCAGAGAGGTTACAGGGCCTCGACGGGATCCTGATGCAGGGACTAGTGGTAGGCCACCTCCTTCTGGTCCAGCTCCTTTAGGGGCATCTACTAGCTAGTGTTTTGGGACTGATATATTTTTGCACATATGCAGGGCATGTATTGAGTTTTGATCATATCTCATGTATTATGTTCTGAACTTTTTAGCTTCATTTGGACATTGGACATTTGTATTATTTTGATGAGCGATGATATGCAACGGCGATGTTTCCTTTGATGATGATATGTTTATGCATTTTTGATGTGATATGGATGCTACTTTTATGCATGTATGGTATGAGATGGATTTTGATATGTTTTAATCAATTTTGCGGACTAATCTTATGATGCAGGTTGATCTAATGATATGATGCAAATGGATGATGTAGATGCAATGATTTGTGATGATGTAGATATGAGTTGTGGATTTTTGAATTTTTATTGCAAATGCAGAGGTGAATAGTATGATACGAAAATGATAGATAATGAATGTGATACTGATACTGATACTGATAAATGATATGTTTGGTAATGTTTATGTCGTGAAAATGGTAATGTGATGATAATGAAATGATAATGAATGCAATGATAAAATGATAATGATAAAAATGATTGAATGAGAAATGAGAATGGTAATTGTAGCGATAAAATAGAAATGATAAAACTATAATGATAATGATAATGATAATAGGAAATGAATGCTAAAATGATAATGATGATGATGAAATGATGAAATAGAAATGATAATGATAATGATAATGATAAAATGATAAATGGTAAAATGATAATGAATGATAAATGATAAATGATAAAAGTGAAATGATAGCGATAATGAAGGACAAATGATAATGATAAAAATGAAATGAGAATGAAGGAAATGATAAATGATAATGATGAAATAATAGCGATAATGATAAATTGAAAATGAATAATAAAATAAATGATAAAATGAATGAATGAGAAATGAATCAAATGTCCAAATGTCCTCCACAAAGAGCTCAAAACTAAATGACAACCGTTAATGTTTTCATTTAGCCTTTCAAAACACTGGTGTGTATCCAATATGCAAATATATACAATTTAACAAATATGCAACTAAATGAAACTAAACAATTTGTTGAGCCTGTTATAAGTCTTCTTGAATCATCATAGAGCATTTAAAATGTTGGAAGTATGTACAAGCATCATAGGGGAAATTAGCGCCAATGATGACCTAAGTACAACTTTCATGATTTTTGATATAGCAAGCAAACACAAGCATCGAGGTATAATTGAACCGAGATGACCTGAGCATTTCTTGCGTAAATAGACAAAGATTAACCACCCTTCCAATGCAAATGTGGAACTGTCATCGATGATATTGCTTTGGTATGTCTTGTGACATATTTGCATCAGATTGATCATTAACCTCAAGACAACAGACAAAGAAAAATCATTCTCATTCCTTACCACTCTAGTTCAGGACATCATCGAGTGTGCTCCAGAATTATGATATCGAAAATCAAACAACTTTTGGTCAAACATGTACTACTGTTATTTCATACATTATTCAGATTTTTGGATCATCCAATAGACTATGATATGGTATCTGCTGAAAAATTTGTTCATGATAAGGCTCGATGATCGGATAAAGTTTTGTGTGAGTTGGTTGTTTGTTCGCATGATCGGATTTTATGAAATTGTTCAGCTGTCTTAGTATGCTTTAAAATTTAAGTGCCCCTAATTGAGTTTTTTCCCTGTTTATTGACACAACTTGCGGAAAGGAATATGTACAACGATCAAGCCATGGTGAGACGTTTTATCACTCTAGGAAAATAACGGAAGGATGATGCAATTATAACCCTAAGATGCGGAAAAAGTTGTGGAAAGAAGGAAAGCTAAAAAGCCAAAGTGCAAAATAGGAACTAATAGATGGAGAGGTACAGATAGCGTCTGTTTGCCAGATTTTCACTTTCTGTATTTATTGCATTTTTCTAATTTTCTTTTTGATTTTTTTTTTTGTATTTTTCTATCAATAGACTGCCTGTTTGCCAGGTTTTCACCCTATGACAATTTTTTGATTTTTTGATTTTTTTTTATATTTTTCACTATTTTTTGTATTTCTTCAGGACTTTTTCTGTTGTTTTTGTATTTCTTCAAGACTTTTTTTGTTGTTTTTGTATTTCTTTAGGACTTTTTCTACTGTTTTTGAATTTCTTCAGGACTTTTTCTGCTGTTTTTGTATTTCTTCAGGACTTTTTCTGCTGTTTTTGTATTTCTTCAAGACTTTTTCTGACTTAAACATAATATTTCTTAAGATGCATGCTGTTGATGGGTTCATCAAACAGGTCTCCTTCTAGTGTTGATAACTTGTATGATCTTGAATCGTAGACTGCAATAACCACGTAAGGACCTAGCCAATTTGGTTCAAACTTTCCTTTCTTTTCTCTGTCTTGTTGATTGCGCGGGTTCTCTTTTAGAACTAGATCACCCACTTGAAAGGTACGTGGTTTTACTTTGTGATTATAGCTACGAGACATCATATGTTGGTATGCTTTCAAATGGTCAGCTGCTCTCTGTCTCTTTTCATCTAAAAGTTCTAACTCTTATAGTCGGGAACTCTGTATTCATCATCTGTTATGAGACCTTTCAGTGATACTCTTAGTGAAGGTATTTCAACTTCTAAAGGCAATATGGATTCTGCTCCATAGACAAGGGAAAAAGGTGTTGCTCCTATCGGTGTTCAGACACTAGTTCTGTAATCCCACAAGGCGGGATTGAGTCAAACATGCCAATCCTTCCTTGAGTCATTGACAGTCTTCTTCAAAATCTTTAGTATAGTCTTGTTTGAGGCCTCTGCTTGGCCATTCCCTTGTGGATAGTAAGGTGTTGAATATCTATGCTGAATATGGAATCTTTCACAAAGTTCATCAACATCCTGATTTTTGAAAGGTCGACCATTATCTGTAATAATGGCATTAGGAATACCATATCGACAAATAATGTAGTTGAGTATGAAGGATGAAATTTGTTTTCTGGTGACTTTAGATAGAGGCACTGCCTCAATCCACTTAGTGAAATATTCTATCACCGTGATGATGAACTTATGCCCATTTCAGGATGAAGGATGAATTTTACCTACTAGATCTAACCCCCATTGAGAAAATGGCTAGGTTGGTGTGAACGAGTGAAGTTCTTGTGCTGGAGCATGAATAAGATTCCCATGAATCTGACATTTTGAGCATGTTTTAACAAAAGTGAATGATTCCCTCTCCATTGTAGGCCAGTAGTAACCCATTCTAATCAATTTCTTGGATAAGGTTAGTCCACTCAAATGAGTACCACAAATGCCCCCATGAACTTCTTGTAAAGCTTTGTCGAATTCGTCATGTTCAAGACATCGCAGTAAAGTACCATCAAGACCACAGCGATAAAGGGTATCAGCGATAAGGGTATAGCGAGAGGATTGTCAGATAAAGTTACGTTTTTGGTTATGGGATAAATCAGGTGGTAAAATGTCATCTTTTAGGTAGGCATAAATATTACCATACCAGGGGGAATCGGATCCTACCAAGTGGCAGATAATTTGGCTTTCAGGTGTGTCATAAGCAGGTGTAAATAATTGTTCCACCATTAATTCATAGCGACTCTATTTTTTTGGGAGTTGTACCAATGATGCAATCATAGCCATAGCGTCAACCGCTTTGTTATCAATCCTTGGAATTTGTGTGAACTGAATGTCCACAAAGTACTTTTTAAAGTCATTGATCATCTTTTTGTATGGCAACAACTTGTCATCTTTAGTCTGATAATCATCATTGATTTGATTAATAACTAGTTGTGAGTCACCATAAACTTGTAGCTCAGTAATCCTCCATTCCAATGCTGTCTTTAGTCCAGTGATTAGTGCTTCATATTCGGCTATGTTATTGGTGCATGGAAACATTAGCCTATATGACCGAGGAATGGTATGTCCTCGAGGGGTGACAAAGAGAATGCCTACCCCCGATCCATGTTGAGTAAAAGAACCATCAAAGTATAAGGACCATAGCTGCTTAGATTCTGCAGTGAAAACATCAGCATCTAGAACTTCAATGTGTAAGGGGTGCTCTATTTGTAGAGGAGTGTCTGCTAGTTGATCAGCGATAACTTGTCCCTTGATTGCTTTGCGATCAATGTAGTGGATGTCAAACTCACTCAAAATCATGACCCATTTTGCTAACCTTCCTGTTAGTGATGCTTTACTTAGTAGATACTTGAGTGGATCAATTTTTGAAACAAGATTGATTGTATGAGTTAGCATGTAATGTCAAAATTTCTGTGAAGCAAAGACTACTGCTAAGCAAGCCTTCTCAATGAAAGTGTAGTTAAGTTCATGACTTGTCAATGTTCTGCTGATGTAATAGATTGCACGTTCTTTTCCTTCACAGTCTTCTTATGCTAATAATGCCCCCAAGGATGTCTCGGTTGAGGCAATATACAAGATCAATGGTTTGTCTGGATTTGGTGGTACTAGAACTGGTGGGTTCATCAGGTACTACTTGATTTGTTGGAATGCCATTTCACATTTGTCATCCCATCTAAAAGGAACATTCTTATGCAGGAGATGTGTGAACGGTAGACTTTTGTCAGCCAATTACGCAATGAATCTTCTGATGGACTGAAGTCACCCTTGTAATGATCTCAATTGACTGATGTTCTTTGGAGGAGGCATCTCAATGATTGCCTGAACTTTAGTGGGATCTACTTCAATTCCTTTTTCTGAAACAATATATCCTAAAAGTTTTCCAGATATGACCCCAAAAACACATTTCTTAGGATTTAGGCAAACTTTGAATTTTTCCAATCTGGTAAATATTTTAGATAGTATCTCCAAGTGTCCTTCTCTGGTGTATGATTTTTCCAATATGTCATCCACATAATCTTCCATGAATGTGTGCATCATGTCATGAAAGATTGTAGTCATAGCTCTTTGATAAATAGCCCCAACATTCTTTAGACCAAAAGGCATGACATTCCAATAGTATGTTCCCCACAGACAAGTGAAAGTTGTTTTCTCTTGGTCTTCTGGTGCAATCTTGATTTGGTTGTAACCAGAGAAACCATCCATTAATGAATACATGGCATGGCCAGCTGTTAAATCAACTATAGTGTCAATGCTTGGAAGGGGAAAGTCATCCTTAGGGCAGGCCTTGTTAAGATCTCTGAAATCAGTGCACACTCTAATGTGTTTATCTAGCTTTGCTACTAGGACAATATTGGAGATCCATTCTGCATAGGAAATTGATCTTATAAATCCTGCATCTAGGAGTTTCTTGAGCTCTTCTTTAACTAGTAGTGCAACATGAGGATGCATCTTTCTGAGTTTTTGTTTCACTAGTTTAGCTTTTGGTTTAATAGACAGATGATGCATTATGAGATCTGGATCAAGACCTGGCATGTTTGCATATGAACAAGCAAAATTGACTTGATTTTCTTTGTGAAATTTCATGAATTTTGGGATTTCATTATCGGTCATTGATTCAGCTACCTATAGAATCCTTGGATTATCTATAGTTGCAATATTGATTTCCTTTGTAGGCTCGATCAAGATGGGCGATCACTCATGATAGTGCTCTGGGAGAGTGTAAAGAGTCCCATCAGCTGGTGCCTTGAAAAGGTTTTCACCATCTGATACGCTCTTTATTTTATCTTTTGTTTGATCTAGTACTGCCAGATTCTGGTTTTCACCACTAGACCATTTTTCTTTATTTTCATTTTTGTAGCTAGGAGGCTTGACACTCTCTTGATTAAAGACTTTGTACCAAAAATTGCTAGTGGAACAATCATTTACATCATCTGCGGAAAGGAAGTTTATGATAGCTTCGTCATTTGGAAAAATAGGCAAGTCAATAGGTTCAGTTAGATCCCAGTCAATGAGATCAGGATGGATCAAAGGTAACAAGTCATTTGGTCATGTGAAATCGGCGATGGTTAGGGTCAAGATAGAGTTATCGGTAGGATCCGAGGTATGAGGTAGGTCAATGATGGTACTATTCTCCTGATAGTCTTGTTCGTTAAAATCTGACTCAGTATCACTAGACTCATAGTTGCTTCATGGCTCAGATTCTTGTGGTTGGGACCCTGAACCTTCTCCTTTGATTAAAGTGGGTGTATACTTGTGTATGACATCTACCTCTTTGTCTCTCCAAAATTCATCATCATGGATGGTATCCCATTCATATTCAGTAGAATCTGTATCAGAGTTATTTTCTATAAAATTTAGGATTGATGCCAAAGATGCCTCTTTCTTATCAGAACCTACCTATAGTGTAAAAACATTACCCTGTGATTGCTTGAATGGGGTAGTGTCATAGCCTAGTCTAGTTCTATCACATGCAGCAAGCCCTGGAAGATGGATAGGCTCGACTGTGCCTTCTTTTCTTTTTCCAAGAGGACCTTTGTCATATCACATCTTTTGCATGATGGAATACCCTTTTCCATATCGATCCATTGGTAAGGCGACATTTAGAACTATTTCCTCTTCATCCTTATAGAGCCAATCCAGAATTACTGTATCCTCAGGATCTCCCATGGGAAATTTTTCTTTGATAAATTGTCCATTGAACTTGGTAGTTGGCTCTGTTTGTATTTGTGTTGATGTTGATGCTGCTGATATCTGTTGTTGTGTAATAGAAGGTTGTCCATGTGATCGAGGTGATGTAGGTAGGTTAGCAAGACAAAGAGAATATTCCCCAACTCCACTTTCCTTGAACTGCAGTTTCTTGTCAAAGCTTTTTTCCAATTGACTGATTTGTGTATCATTCTTAGGAGAAGTATTGGTAAGCACCTCTCGATTGTTTGGAACCAAAGTATCCTGACTAGCTTTGACATTGGCACAAGTTTGGATGTTTGAATTATCAGCTGATATAGTGATTTCCTATCCGTCATATGGAAACTTCAGACATTGATGGTAAGTGGATGGAACAGCTTGCATTTCATGAATCCAAGGATGACCCAACAAGATGTTATATGCAAGATCCCGGTCTAAAACTTGACAAAAGGTATTTTTGATAATAGGTCCCACTCTGATTGGTAGCATGATTAGACCTTTAGACGTTCTTTCCTCATCATCATAGGCCTTTATAGTAATCTTCCTTCTAGGATCAATGGAGTCCTCTGAAAATCCTAAAGCTTGAACCACCTTCAAGGTACATATATTTAAACCAGCCCCTCCATCTATTAGGACACGTTTAACATGGAACTTATGGATCATGACCTCTAAGTATAACGATGAATTATGGGGATGAGTCATGGAAAAATCATCTTTGTCTGAAAATGAAAGACATGTAGGTGAGGACAAATGTCCTACCATGGCTTGAAATTGGTTCACATCCAAATCCATGGATACAGTTGTTTCAAAAAGGGCCTTATCTAAAATTTCCTTAAGTGCAGGAGAAATCTTCAGGAGTTCTAAAATGGAAATTTGGTCCAGAGTCTTTTGAAGTTGGTTAACTAGGTCATATTGATGTTGAGGGAAGGTCTCAGTAGATTTCGAAGAGGCGCCTCTCAAGATAACTTTAGCTTGTCCTCTCATTGTGACATTAACTTGTCCATTGTCTATTTTCTCATTTATTTTTATAACGTTGACTCGCTCATCATCCATATAGAGGTGACGAATTACAGTATCATCAATTTGATTCACATTTTTGTTAGAAGACTCTCCCTTTTGATAATTTGGTAGAGGGTTGCGAAATGCTTGGTGATCTTCATTGGATTTTTGTTGTCCTTCTACTGTGATAATGCCTTTGTCAATTAGGTCTTGAATAGCATTCTTCAAAGCTTGACAGTTGTTTGTATGATGACCTCTGCACCTATGATAGTCACAATAATAAGCTTCATTCCATGATGGAGGTTTTACACTAGGTTCATAATTGCGTTGAGGTGGTAACGTAAGGACATTCTTTTCCATAACCTCTTTGAAAGCAGATTCCAAGGATTGTCCTAGTGGAGTGAAAGTTCTTCTATTAGAGAAGAATGAAAAGCATTGTGGGTTCGTGTTTGAGGTATTCCCTAAGGTGTTGTTGTTGTTGTTTCCATAATAGTTTTGGTGGTTGACAGTCCCCTGATTGTTGTGCGTTGGAGGTGGAAGATTGTTTCCTTGATTCGCGACTGAATTGACATTGTTGTAATTATTGTTACGAGTAGTATTTGGAGTACTCAAAACAAACGGCTTAGTCATGACATGATTTGCATCTACAACACCATCGTTTACAATGTTTTTGTTGCGAGTCCAAAATTTAGACTTGTCTTGATTGTTATAATGGTTAGATGAGCTAGGTTTGTCCCTGTCAAGTTTTATTGTCCCTCTTTTGACCAAAGCACTTTCGATGGTGATGGAATCCTCAATCGATTTCTCAAAGGAGGGTGGAAAATGTAGATTTAAGTGATAGCTCATTTCTGAATTTAGGCTATTGATGAAAGTAACCATTTTTTCCTTTTCAGGAACATGCCGTGGGTACCTAGCGAACATTCGTCTCCATCTTTGAAGAAAGGTAGTGAAAGGTTCACCAGGTTTTTGTGCAACTTTGCAAAGATCAATCATGGTGATTTGGTGTTGGATGTTGTAGGCGTATTGTGTTATGAACAAATTGATCAATTCCTCAAATGTTTGAACAGGAGGTGTAATCTTAGATAACCATTCCATAGAGTTTTCCTCAAAGGCTCCTAGGAAACAATTGCAATAAATAAGTATCTTCGTGAGTGAATTCCAATGTCATGTTTCAGAAGTCTCTAACATGATCAATTGGATCCGATTTCCCATTATAACGATCAAATTTGGGAATTTCACAATGTTTAGGAAATGGAATCATGTTGAGACTTCTATCAAAAGGATAAGGACATATGTCATCAAGCGTGTATTTCTTTGTTGTGGTCCCTCCTTGTAACTCTTTGATTTGTCCTTGGAGTGCCTTAAATTATTGAGTGAGAGCAGTAAGATTAGATGGGGATGTTTCTTCTTCTTTGCTCTTTAATTTCTCAGTATCAAAATCCTTAGGCAGTTTAGCTCCTTGATCGGCTAGGAAGAGGAAATACTTTTCCTTGTCACGTTGTAGGATCTTTTCTATGGCTTTAAGAAACTTGGGGTCTTGTTCAGCCTCTCTAAGGTGAAGTTATTCCTCTTGCTCATCATCACTATCTACGGGAGTTTTGTTAATGTCTTTGTACTTATGAAATAGATTTTCTTCTCTATTAGCCATATTGTCGTCACTAAAAAGAGGATTGTGATTCACACTAAAATGAGGATTACCACGTTCACCTTCTTCTTGAATGTTATGGGTAGGAATTTCTCGTTGAGACTTTTCTCCTAGTTTGTTGTATTGAGATCTTGTAAAAATAGGCATATGAAAGGAATCCTATGATATGATCAAAAGGTCACTGAAGGACTTGACTAGAATGCGTTGAATATTCAATCGAAGGTTGTGGTATATTCTCAAACTCAAGAGGTTGATTAAGATTGTGATGTTGAGATAATGCTAATCTTTGATAATAAGCTTGAGTAGCTAAAGGTTCCACAGCGTAATCATCAGTGAATCCTCTGACGTAGTCTTGGTATCTATGGAGAAATGTGCGATAATGGAGCAAGACGTGTCGACTCTTATACAAAAATTCTCTGCGGTCTAAAGTCTTTTTGTAACTTAAATTCATTTTGGGCTTCTTGATCCTATTGAAGATTGATTTCTTGACAAACTTGGTTCATTTCCACTTTCTTAACATGGGATAGAAATATCAGAACTTCTGGTCTGTGTAAAAAAAATTGTTTTGACAGAAACCTAAAAGCACTATTTTGTTCCCTAAATGTGTTGCAGAAAGAGGTATATGCGCTGGAGAAAAAGTCAAATGCGCTACAGAATACCTTAAATGCACAGAAACAGAAAATAGATGCGCTAAAACAGTCCCTAAATGCACTGAAAAATGACTCAGATGCGCTGAACCGGCCAGTGGATGCGCCAGAACAGAGTTTATGTGCTACAGTTTTTCCTAAATGCGCTAAAACAGTTCTCTAAAGAAAATTTTTGACCAGTTTTGAAAATTTTTAGCTGAAGTTTTTCATGTTCATTTTGGATGATCCTTTATCTAAATTAATGTTCTTGAAAACACAACAAACAGTCTGATTTAAGTTGATCGTAACCAAGCATAGAATAAGACAAGCACAACCTAAGTTAGGCCAGGACAATATCCGCTAGATTCCACATGGGTTTCCCCAACCGCATATCAGTAGCGTGTGAATTTAGAAGCTTGGCTACATGGGCTCCCCCTTACAGTGCACTCTCTTCTCAGGCCAACCAAGCTTCCAACCCCCTTGAAACTCCCATGGCGAGCTGATCACCTCTACTACAGACTGCAAAAGTGTGGAAGGCTTCACACCGACCGGTACTGGACTAGCAGATAGAAGGTTTTTGGCTTTCTAAACAATGGTATTTAGTTCGGGACCCTCGTTCGAGTGGCCATACATGGGGCAAGAGATTAATCACCATTAAGGTGGCACTCCAGCCTGAAGAGGTTAAGCTCAACAGGGTTTAAGGGAGTACAACTCCGTCTGTATGACACATCTGCACAAGCAACCTTAGGTTTTCCCTTAATATTTACATTTATATACTGGTTGGGGGTAGCTTGGCCTTAACTCCATTTCCGATTTGAGTCGCGTTGAGGTGATGAAATCCCCAGGCAGGCCCAATTTCTAGAGTCAATAACCATTTCTCTTACACCCAGGATTGCACAAGTGCGCAAGGGGAGAGGATACTTCGATTATCAAGTCAAGGTTACACAAGGAAAAGTGGGTCTAGTTTTCTAATCACCTAGTTTGCACAGGGTGAGAGCATAGTCACCTACCACTTTCAAACACAGTCAAGAAGAGTAGACAGATTTATTTTAGGTGCACCAAAATTAAAAATGATTTAATCTAAGTGAAGATTTTGCTTCACAACCGACATGGGGTTCATTTTAACTGCATGATAAAGATGTGGTGGCTACCCTAGATTGATCCATTTTAAATCCAGCAAGAAAGAAAGAAAGAAATTTTGTCTACGGAAGGCGTCAGACTCAGAATCTCTGTTACAACCCAGATGCGTGACTCTGTTACTCAGATGCGTAGTAACAGAACTCAAATGCACAAAAATAGAACCTATATGTGCAAAAATAGAACCTATATGCGCAAAAAAAAAACCTATATGTGCAAAAACAAAAACTATATGCGCTAATCTAAATGCAATTTTTTTTTAAAATTTTTTGAAACATATTTGAATGCACTAAATGATGTCCTATATGCAATAATTAAACTCCTATGTGCTCTTCAGAAATGCCCATTTGCGCCACTTTGTTTCCCAAATGCGCTGCAGAAATTCCCAGATGTGCCAAAACAGTCTTCAAATGCGCCAAAGTACCCGCAAAAAGAAATTTTTTTGGATCTCCCAAATGCACTGTCAGATGTCAGAAAACCTGCAATAAAACCTGCAAGAAAGAAATCTAAAATGGGGGCATCGAGCCCCATGGTGGGCACCATAAAATGTGTGATCAAAAACAATATGCATAAACGAATTGAAATAAATACTATTTAAGCACACCAATAAGACATTGTATCAAAACAGAACATAAAAAGTAAATAAATGCAAACTCAGTATTCTGCTTCGATAGTCGTCCTATCATCCTCTATCTTCAGTATTTTTGTCAATTCCAGCTTTTGCTCTCAGATTTGTAGGCTAGGCTCAACAAAATGTCTTCCTAAAGAACGAGATTCAAATTTGATGCATGATGCAAGATTAAACTATGATATTGAATTGAACTAATATGCTTGAAATAAACATGATGCTATGATAAATGAATACTAAATGAATTAAATGCATGAACTCTAATTAATTGCCTATTACCAATGCTTGGATTCACACAGGTATTTATAGAGTTTTTCGAATGATTCTGATTGGTTGTCTTGATTGACGGTTGTGATAATTCTTGGCAGATCGAATGGCTGAAGAAGGATGAAACTAGAGAGAAAATAGAAGAAAACTTGGAAACAAGATTTTTCCATTTTTATGAAAGAGAGAAAGATAAGAAGATAAGAAATCATCTTTCTTTAAAAGAATAAAAGAAAGATTTAAAAGCTGATAAATAATGAATTAAAAATTCAATTATTTATTTGTGGAGGATATTCAACTTTTTCTCAATTAAATAAAATATTTAATTAAGCTTTTAAAAGAAGAAGAAATTTAGTGATAAGAAGAAATCTTTAATCAGGATTTTTGAAAAAAAGTAGAAGATCTCATATTTAAATAAAATATTTAATTATGATATGAGAAGATTTCAGAAGATTTTACAATTAAATAAAATATCTAATTGTGATTTAGAAAGAAAGCATAAGATATTTAATTAAATAAGGTTTATTTAATTAAATCACATTTATGAAATTAATTAAATGAAATATTTAATTAATTAGAAGAAGAATTTAAAATAGAAGAAAAAGAGATATTTAAACTTAATTAAATCAAAAGATTTCATTTAAATTTAAACAGTGATAATTAATTTAAATAAATAAAATGTATTTATTTAATTAATTAAGTGGACATATGAAAATAATTAAATAAACAAATTTATTTAATTACAAAAGAAGAAATAAGATGAATGAACAATATAATTAAATTAATTAAATTTAATCATATGTAGAGGATTTTTAGAAAAATTAATTAAATAATAAATATTTAATTAATTGCCAGGATTATAGACATGACCATTTTTATGCGTATACAGAATTCACTATAAATCTCCAAATACCACATCTCTCAAATGAGAGAGAACCTCCTTAAATATAGGAGGAAGGGTGAAATAATACTTGAAAGGGTATTAGTCACACCTATTCAATAACCCCCATTCATAAATAATCAATAATCTAATTATTAAACTATAATTATTCCAAAAGGGATATTCTTAATAAGCATAAAATATATAAGGTTTTATAACCTTATATTAGAACAATATATAGATATTAGAAGGGTATGACCCCTAATAACATTATGTTCTAACAACCACAAACATCGCGATACCAAGTTTCATCATATCAAAGTTCCCACAATTTGTCTCAAGATCAAGGAATCCCACAAACAATGAAAAATCAAATGGGCTTCAAATATTCCTCCATCACAATCCCAAATTTTGCAAGGACTTATAGCACAAAAAAATCAAGGAAGAGTTTCTCTACAAAAAAGTCAACATGTATAAAATAAAAATCAAGTGCCCAATAATAAAAATGTGGTCTCATATTAATACAAAAGTCAACTCAATCCTTCATCACAATTAAATCATAAGATGGTTCCACAAAATCCAACACACATTTCACAAAATTAGAACATCTCGTTAAGCCAATACATTCAATCAAACCAATATGTCTCAAATACAAACACCATTCCATCACCTCAAGGAAAAAATGCTTTAGCTCATCAAAAAGCCTTGCAAGCACAACAAGATCAACAAGTCTTGCAAAGACAACAAGCATAAGAAGCTCAACAAGCCTTGCAAACACAACAAGCACAACAAGCCCAATTGCTAGCACAAGAAGCACAAAAAGCCCAATTACAAGCTCAACAAGACTTGTAAGCACAAAAAATACAACAAGCCCAATTGCAAGCTCAACAAGCATTGCAAACACAACAAGCCCAACAAAAACTACAAGCACAACAACAACAATATGCCCCACAAAAACAATTTTTTGTACAACAACAACATCATTTATGAAGGTAATTTGTAGAGAAATATGTTTTGATTCAATATTTTGAGGCTACAAACATAAGGGAAATTCACATTGCATTAATTCATTAAATTTGAGGCTAATTATGTAATTTTTTGAGCATTCAAGTGCATGAAATAAAAGATCATAAGCATCAAAGTGGCCTATAGGAGTATCATAATGGCTGAGCACAAGTATAACATTGAATGAAGTGGACACATTAGTATGCAATGTATTTGAAAGTAAGCATGAAATCTTCTGTGTTTGTTTCATCTTTAGTAAAAGAATGCAAACAAAAGTTGTGATCAATAGTGGAAAGCTCCCAGGTGTTTGAAGTCTTTCAAATAGTGTCAAAATGACAAATTAGATCAAGTAATAAAAACTAGTGAGTGCATTGAGATGGGTACTTAAGAAGCTGCATTGTTTTGGTTTCATTTGGAAGCAAACGGTGGAATAAAAAAGGTACAAGAACAACACAAAGAAATGAAAGCTACAATTTCTTGTTTTGCCTAAAGTTAAGCATATGCAAAGTGAAGCCATTTTATTCTGAAAGTAACAAATGAAGTTACAATAGCGGGCTCATACAAAGAAAACATTGTTGTTTTCTTATTGTTTTGATAAAAGGAAATCGTTCAAGCTCATAAAATGCATAAAACCCTTGTTCATGCTCTCATACCCATGGCCTATAAAGTTAATTTTTATACATAAATCATAATAACCACTTAGGGTTTGTGTTCAAAATGCAAATACAAGGAGAAAAAACAAGGGTTTGAGCCCTTAAGCTTTCAAGAAATGAAGAAACCAAGCTATAGACCATGGCCATGAGGGGTTTTGGAAACCCATATAAATGGAAAGTAGTTGTCTAAAAAAAATTTCATTTAAAAAATGTTCTCATTTGCACATTGTGGGTCGAGTCCCATAACATTTCATTCAATAGAAAATAAAGAGAATACATAGTGATGGCTGCGGCCTATACATGGCCGAATTCAAAAACCCACAGTTCTTCATTATTTTTTGTAAAGAAAAGCTTGAACAAGATTTATTTAAGAGGGAAATGCCTTTTAAAATGGAGAAGTGGAGCTTACCTTCAAAATGGATGTTGAGAAGCTCATCAATGCCTACAACATGAGCTTCAAATATGCTCAAACAAAGTCTCTCCTGGCAGCCACAAAGAGTGGAGAGGAATGGTTGACACAACCAAACACAAAAATGCATCAAAACACAATTACAACCATGGCCTAAAGGCCATTTTTTCTCTTCGAATGAAGTTAGAAATGTATCAAAATGTAGATAAAAGTTTTTACCATCAAATGTAGAAGAAGGCACAGTAGAATGGAGAAGAAAAGAGCTCGAATGGTAAAGATTTTGCTCCACACCCTAGTCTCCCATCATAGAGCTCAACAGAGCCCTATTTTTCCCTAACTTGGCCAATGCAAAATGATAATCAAAATGTGCTTTGAGTTGGATTTGGTGTTGGGGTTTTCCCTATGTTTTAATTCGAATGTGATTTTAATCACATTTCTTTTCAAAAAAAATTCTTTGATTAATACCTTGCATCATGTGTTTCCTAGGTTGAATGCCTTAGGCATTTATTTTCTTTTATTTTTAAAGAAAATAAAATAAAAAACCATGCCTTAGAAACATTTGATTCCATGAATTTTTCCTTAGAAGAAATTGAATGATGACTTTAGGTCCTTTATTTTTTTTTTCCTAAGTCTTGAGCAATCTAGGGTTCCCCTTGGATTTTGAATCAATATATGTGATGGGGGGGGTTATTTTCTTTTATGATTTTTGTTGGAGATGAGAAGTTTCCATTTTGGTGAAGCTCTTTGGAGTAGTTTGAGCCCCTTCTTTTCAAGCTTTTTCCTTGAGCTTGACAATGCAGAATGAGTTGCTTTTTGGGCCTGATTTTTGTATTTTTGCACCATGGATGTCACTTAATGCCTATAAGTTGGAGAAACTTTGAGTTTATCAAGGTTCATAATTATGTTTCTTGCTCTCATATGCATAGCAGATATTTTTGTAAATATTTGAATCAGATTTTGATGTCTTGCTCCATTTGCAATAAAGTCACTAGGTTTTTCCTTTCCCTTTTCTTGTCACGAGCTCATAGTGATAATCTAATTTTTCTTGTGATTCAAAGTAATGGATCCTTCCTTTTATTATTATTGTGGGTTATAGCCAAGAGTTGGAGTTAGTTCATGTTTCATATTGTATTCATTGTTCATGAATCTTTATGCAAAACACTATTGAGCTAAATGTTTGGAAGTGGATTGTGAGAGAAAATTGGTTTCAAAGAGGTGTTGTGGGTTAAGTTTTATCAAAATATTTGAATGTCTAGTTGATCATCATTAGCTATAGATTTCATTTTCAACTTTCTTTTTTCCCTTTTCCTTAGAAAGTTCATAGTTTAGGTGATTAGCTAGAGGGAAACAACCCACTTTGGAGATTCACTCCCACCAATTGATTTACCCACAAATCAGGGAGCGTTTCCATGTTGTAATAGGATAGCCAAGCCTAGCTTGACTGAGGGTGTAATTCTAGTTGCCAACAGTTTTTGGCATTCCCGGTGGGACTTTTCTTTAGAGTAATTTCTAAGTTATTGACTATTTTCAAATATATGCAGTAGTATTTTCTGCCTACAAAGGTCCAAAAAGTATACCTAGCGACTCCTGAATGTTGTTTTTATTGCAGATTTGGTGAAGAAATCTTATGAGAAGAATCCAAACAAGGTCAAGTCTAACACCTTTCGAGTATTTGTAGCTCTCCCCACAAAGAAGAAGAGGTAGAACACCAAGGACTTTTGATTTGGCAAGAAGAGCAAAGCCTATGCCTCCTGAGCTTAGCCCATTGTCTTAGTAAGGAGGAACCCAAATCGAATATTTCAAGTACCTCCTATGGTGAGGAAATTTTCTTTCGCTCCATTCAACGAGGGTAGCCCATTACTGCTGGCTAGGCATGATGACATTCTAGTTAGCACACTCAAGGGGCTGCCATACTTCACGGGAGAGGACCAAACTATCCTAGTTGAACATATCAGAGATGTGGAAACATTGTGTTTAGTGCACAACATAACATAATAGAATTTAGCCATAAGATTGTTGGTTGCCTCATTGAAGGGAAAATCCCTTCAATACTTCAGGGGGCTCCCAACCAACTCCATTGCAACTTGGGACCATCTTGGCAATGGTCTCCACTGGCAGTTCATGGACAAGTTAGACCACTTTTCATTACTTGAACAACTGAGCACTATCAAGTGTTCTCTATATGAGCATATCATTGACTTCAATTTCAAGTTTCAAAGAACTTGGGATAGGATACCTCAAATTGTCAAAACCACACCCAAACATGCCTTTCTATTTTTCCTGAAAGCCTTGAATGCTGAAATATCAGTTATGATACAGTCTATAGGGGGTTTTACTTTGCCAAATGCCTATGACATTACTATAAGGGATGAAAATTGTCTAATCCAAGCTAGGAAAATTACACCTAGACCACCCACTCTTATTTTTCCCGAGATCCAGCCACCCATTCCTATCAATTTTCCTCCCATTGTTGTTGTTCCACCAACCCCAACTATAGGTTATAGGGATAATATTCAAGAAAATGTCATTGTTGATCAAAGTAAGGAAATCCAAGAGTTAAAAAGCATGCTGCAAAACTTTGGTAAGACCTTTAGTAATGATTTCGTGAGTCTCAAAAAACAAGTTGGCCAAGAAAATAGGCCTTATCAAGCTTCCTATCAACTAAACCAACAAAGTAGGATATCATTTAAAAGTGGTTTCCAAGGACAGAAAAGAGGTTTTAACCCTAAGCCTTTTCGGCCTTACGATCCAAATGTTGTTTTCCCATCAAAGGGGCTTGTTCCACAAAATAATCTAGCCCAAGAGCACGACTGGTGTTACCCATGCAATCAGCCACATAATCAGGTTGCTTGCATGAGTGGATTGGAAAATTAGGCCCTCATAGTACAAAAACTAGTGTGATGCCCCAAAATGTTTACCAAATGAGAATGCAGAATAACCAAGAAATTCTAAAATTGATTTAGTGAACAAGAAAAGTGAAGAATATTGTAGGGTTAATCATATCTAGAGCTAGAACCAACAAGGTTCGTTCATTGCTACAAACACAAGGTCAAAATGAAGAGTAGTTGAAGTTGAACAACAAGCTACAAGCTTGCAACAATAGGTTGTAAATTCACAACAATAAGCTATGAGAGACAAAAAATATAATGTTCCATCTCAAAATGTTCCTACAACTCAACCAAAGGTGCATATTCTACAAAGAGAACAACAAAAGTTGAATAACAACATTGTTAATTCTTTGGGACAACAAAAGGTAAATCCAATCTCTTTCAATTTAGTTGAGCATTTGAAAAAAGCTATAGTCAGCTTATCCATTATGGACACATTACACATCCCAGGGCAGAAAGATTTTTTACAAAATGCACCATTTGAAATCTCTTCTAAAGATGTTGTGAATGTAGAAAAAGGAAGAACTATGCTTTCTAACGATCCAGTGATTAAAGAGGGCCAACAAAATCAAGAATTTAAACCCCCACCTTTCTATCTAAGTCTGATTATAGGTGATAAGCTCATCCATAACTATATGATAGATTCTAGAGCTAGCAACTCCATCATGCAAAAAAGCTTAGCAGATAAGTTAGGATTGGTTTATGAACTTGTGTCGAAAGGTGTTGTGCAATTGGACGGATCTATTGTCCAAATAGTAGGTATCATAAAAAGTCTGCCCCTTACACTATACGCTTGCCCCAATTTCTTTGTTTCCCAAGACATATATGTAATAGAGTTGCCTCCCCATTTTAAACTCTATCTTTCAAGGGATTTTACATCCAAATTAGGAGGTTTCCTATCAGCAGATTGGTCTCACCTCTTCTTTAGAACTTGATATGGCACTAAGGTAATAATCAGGTCTAAACCATTGGCAAGAGACCATATCAAACCATATGTTCCTAGTCCAATAAACACTAACCTATACACCATGGATGGGCTAGAGAGTCAAGTCATGACCTTTGGACCAAATGTACCCAATAAGGAGGAAAACCTTGATGAGTTGTTAGCCCAAGATCACAACCTTGATCCTTTTAGCCACATGGAGGAGGAAAGGTTATATGTTTACGTAATTCATGAACCCAATGTGGAGGTCCCTAATTTGGTTAAGGTTCAAGGTCAACCTTTGAATAGTGATGTAAAGTTCTTGAAGGATGAGGAGGTGATCAAAGAGTGGAAGGAGTTGCTCTTTAGTGATCAAGTTTTAGATCAGGAAGAAGGTCTTGGACAAGAGGAGACATTTTTCCAAGAATGAATGAAGGTATTTTTTGAAAATGAGACTTTAGATAAAGAAGAAAGCCCCAAAGAATATGGAGAGGATGACCATGAATGGTTGGAGATGCAGATTGATGATCATACCTTGGATTAGGGGGAGGTCTATGATGAAGAATTTCTCATTGAAGTAAGTAGAGCTATTGAAAATTATTTTGAGAGAGAAGATTGTATGGCTAAAGAAAATTTGTTACTAGAGGATTTCAATTTCTCTATAGAATATTGTGAAGATACTGCCATTATTGAGCCACAACTTCCAATTGAATGGTTAGAAGGGCTACCTAACTTTGATGTTGAAGTTAAGAGAAATATGGAAATGATGGGGTCAATGGCTATTGGTGAGCAGACATTTTATGAGAAGTACTTTGATAAAATCTTATCTTAGAAAGTTGTTTTTTAGTTAAATGAGGAGCTGAATGATAACGTGGTGAAAGAATTCTCTAGAGAAAAGTTCAGAGAGTTTGTTGTTGGGGACTTTGTCCTCAAATGGGATTAGAACAAGAATAAACCAAGAAGACATAATAAATTTGATGAAATATGGGAGGGCCCACTTGTCATAACAAAATGCAGAGAGCATAATTCATTTAAGCTCTTGAGGTTAACTGGAGAAGTACTTCCAATCCCTGTCAATGGGATTCATTTGAAACATTGCTTATGAGGTTCTTATTATATCCCTGTATTATAGTAGAGTAGCTTTTGATAATAAGTTCTTGGATCACTTTCCTTTTAGTAGTTTTCTTTTCAATAAGTGCTTCTGCACCTTGCTTTTTGGCCACTAGGGCCTTGTTTATTTGTTGTTTTGCTATTTTGGTGTTGGTTTTGCTGTTGTTTGGAGTTGTAAGTTTCAGATTTTTCAGAACCTTTGAGTTTTAGAAGGGAAAAACTGACTCCATGCCTAAGAGATATTCATAAGGAAACTATCCTAGTTCTTAGTAGGAAAGCATCTAGTAGAGGTCGCCAAAAGTGTTATCAATTTTTCACGCAGCTCAAATTGGCAGAGTTGGTTATACAAGTTCATTTTTAAGGTGAAGAATTTCAATTTGTTTCTACAGATATTTTAACCATTGCAAACATTTGAGTTATTAATTTTAAGAAATGCAATGTTTTTTTAGTTTCTTTATATGATTTTTAGCATTAAGTATTGCATAAAAGGTAAAAGAAGTGATTTCATTCTATTGTTCATTCACAATGTTTAATACATTGTTTGCAAGAAAAGAAAGTATAGAATTGAATAAGTATTTCACAAATTTTGTATTTGTATTCATTGGAGTAAAAAGGAGAATCAAGTGTCCCACAAAATCCATGGGAGTAGATAGAACAATGAACCATAAAGAATATCCTATGCTACTAAAGATTGAAAGTGATAAAGAGTATGTAAGAAAGAACATAATCGTCATTGCCTTATGGTGTCTTCGAGTTGCCTCCAGAGTTGAGCTCTCCTTTCTTCTTTCGTGCTTCAAGTGAACCTGCAAGTGGATGAAAGTTTTGTTAGAGCTCAGACTATGAACATTCCTACATGGTCCATCAACAGTAATGTAGAATATTGTCTATGATGAATTGAATCAACTGAGCATGAAAAAGAGGAGTACAGGTAAATACCAAGGAGAAAGCATCATGAGAAACTTCTAAATTTATTTTTTTAATCTAACATTGTTTTTTTCTCATGCAGGTATAGGAAAATCCATGTTGTTGTTTTTTTTTGAATATCATAAAGCATGTGGTGTAATAAAGGCTCCCACAAGGGTTGAGACCTGACATGCTTTCCCTCAACATTCCACAGAACATTTTCCGAAAAGAGACAACTCAAAATTTCTCAAAGAGATATGCATCTGAAGGAGTGCATCCAATTTCCATGAAAGCTCAAGCAAGTGATCACCTAGGATAGTCAAGTCTGAAAGTGTAATGAAATGAAAATCATAGTTGATCAATTGCTCACGTGAATTGCAGTCAAGTGCATCATCACATAATGTGATAGTGAATAGGAATACATAATGCCTTGTTACAAATAAAATGATAACTAAAGCAAATGGAGAAGCTTCAGAGCATCATCAACAACTGCTTATATTTCAAAATCTTCCATGTAATGATTGTTTTAACATCATGTTGTTGTCTAGGAGATAAAAATGAATGAAGAGTGCTAAAAGGAGGCTTCTCCCATCAAGAAAATAGAGTTATCAATTGTTGCAAGTGAGTTACTGAAAGCATAGAATGAATGAAAGAGTCATGGTTGACTATGGGCACAAGGAATTAAGTGTTGGGGCTGAATTAAATGTGGAAAACATCATTTATGAAGGTAATTTGTAGAATGAAATATGTTTTGATTCAATATTTTGAGGCTACAAACATAAGGGAAAGTCACATTGCATTGATTCATTAAATTTGAGGCTAAATATGCATTTTTATGAGCATTCAAGTGCATGAAATAAAAGATCATAAGCATCAAAGTGACCTATAGGAGTATCATAATGGCTAAGTGCAAGTATAACATTGAATGAAGTAGACACATCAGTATGCAATGTATTTGAAAGTAAGCATGGAATCTTCTGTGTTTGTTTCATCTTCAATAAAAGAATGCAAACAAAAGTTGTGATCAATAGTGGAAAGCTCCCAGGTGTTTGAAGTCTTTCAAACAGTGTCAAAATGACAAATGAGATCAAGTAATAAAAGCTAGTGAGTGCATTGAGATGGTTGCTTAAGAAGATGCATTGTTTTGGTTTCATTTGGAAGCAAACGGTGGAATTAAAAAGGTACAAGAACAACACAAAGAAATGAAATCTATAGATTTCTTTTTTTTCCTGAAGTTAAGCATATGCAAAGTGAATCCATTGTATTCTGAAAGTAACAAATGAAGTTACAATAATGGGCTCAAACAGTGAAAACATTGTTTCTTTCTAAAACATTGTTGTTTTCTAGGAGATAAAGAAAATAGAGTTATCAATGGATGCAAGTGAGTTACTGAAAGTAGAGAATGAATGAAAAGAGGCATGGTTGATGATGGGAACAAGGAAGTGTTGGGGTTGAATAAAATTTGGAAAAACTATTAGCAACACAAGGGTAGACAACTAAGAGGGGGGTGAATAAGTTGTCACATAAATTATACATATTAAACTTATTCTTAGATCTAATAAATAAACATGAAAGCATAAACCATCACCATATAAAGAAAACACATAACACCATGATTTTTTACGTGGAAACCCTGTTAGGGGAAAAACCATGGTGGAGGTTAATCCACAAGATTATGCCCTGTTAAAAGTATTACAAATGGGGAATGCACATGCATTCAGGCACACTACCTAGAGCACATTATTCAAATACAAAAGGCTTACTACCCAAAAGAAGACTCACTATCTTATAGTCACATTCAAATTACATCCAAAATATTTTGATATGAGAAAATAGCATCTTGTAATGCCTGATTACAATTTTGGTGAAGCACATAAACACTTTCATTTGCTCACTCTTCTTCACACTTTAATTCTTCCTTCAAAATATTAAAACATTATTCACACTTAGCACACAACACACATCACAAACGATACCATCAAATGGTATAAACAATCGATCATATATATCCGCAACTAAGAATAACATCAACTACATGTCATCCCACTAAAATATTAAATGTGTACAAACTGTTGGCCCAAATGAATAAATAATTTATCAATGCGGACCAAAAAATGTCAGCCAAAACATAGTAAGGACCGAAAGCAACATCCTCAAATATGAAACACCTTAAAAAATTATGCCTCAAAGATCCGCAACATGCTACAATCACCCTGTCATCCATGATCATGAAAAACATGAACTCATAGAAGAAAATCACTAATCACGAGCACACCGATCAATGTAGACCAACAATAAAGATAGAGAATGATCTAGAAACATCTACAAGCATCATGAATCACCATAGAAGCATCCACAATAACTCAAATTCCTAAAATCACATCATCTTCTTTCAAGAATGCCAACTAAAGGAACAAAACAACTATCATAACACAAATACTCATAACTCAATCAAATCTTCAAGTGAACCTCTAAAAATTCTTGTGGATGAACTAGATAGAATTGTAAACAAACCCTTTAATCCACAACCCCTTATCATTAATATACTGAGCTAGCCACCATACTGAACTTCATTGCATCACTGACAACCTGCAACTTATTTTATTACAATTTTCTTAATATCCTCGACATATACAACCTTAATGACATTAATGGAAATAGTGTTGACATAAATGAAAACCACATATCAACAATATCCAACAATCTCCCCCTTTGGCATTGATGGCAACACATGATGTGAAAAATACCATCAACGATATTTTCTCTTAGCACTTTCCCCCCCTTAGATTTTGACTCTTTTCTCCTTAACTCTTTCACATTTTTTCACATGACTCTTCTCCCCCTTTGACATAAATGAAAAAGGTACACATTATCTTTCTCCACACAAGATCTAAACCACATTTCTAAACATATGACTACTCCCCCTAAGTAGCAGCCACCACAACATCAATCCGGATCATAAGATATGACTGAAATGCATGAACTGATGCAAGTCAATGCATCTTAATTTTGATTAGGAGGGGTAATCACCCCTATCTTCTCTCTGAGATACTCAAAATTATCCTTAGGAAAGGGCTTCGTAAAGATATCTACAATTTGTTCCTTAGTGGGCACATACTCCAATCTAACTTCCTTTTCACTCACCTTCTCTCTCAAAAAGTGAAACTTGATAGATATATGCTTGGTTTTTGAATGCAGCACTGGATTCTTAGAAATGTTAATTATAATTGAATTATTACATAATATAACAATAGGTTCATCATACACAACTGTAATATCTTTCAATATCTGCTTCATCCATAATACTTGAGTACAATTGTTAGCAACAACAATGTTTCTTCTTTTGTAGTAGATAAAGAAATGGCATTCTGCTTCTTACTTAACCATGAAATCAGTTTATTTCCCAAGAAAAATGCACCACCACTAGTACTATTTTTGTCATTCACATCTCCTGCCCAATCAACATCAGTAAAAGCACTCAAAGTAAGGTCATCTTCTTTAGGATACCATAGGCCAAAATCAAATGTCCCCTTCAAGTACCTGGAAATACTCTTCACAAATGTCACATGAGATTCCTTAGGATCATCTTGAAATCTTGCAACAATGCACACAACATTCATGATATCAAGTCTATTTTGAGTCAAATAGAGCAATCCACCAATCATGGATCTATATCTAGTCTGATTTGTTTTAGGAGAATCACCATCTTGTGTCAACTTACATCCACTCACCATAGGTATACCAACTGGCTTTGAATCTTCCATACCAAACTTCTTTAGAAATTATTTCACATACTTGGACTAAGATATAAAGATCCCTCTATCTAGCTGAGTAATTTGCAATCCCAAAAATAATTTCATTTCTCCAATCATAGACATCTCAAACTCACTCTGCATCTCATCAAAAAAATTCATGCAAAAAATATCATCTCCTCCAAAAATGATATCATCAACAAAGACTTGAACAATCAAATCTTTATCATGATCAATCCTGAAATACAAATTACTATCAACAATACCTTTATTAAATCCAAGCTTCAACAAATACTTGTCCAATCTGGCATACCATACTCTTGGGGCTTGCTTAATTCCATACAATCCTGTCTTCAACCAACAAACCATATCTCCCTGAACAGTCAATTGAAATCCATCAGGTTGCTCAATAAACACTTCTTCCAGTTCACCATTTAGAAATGCTGACTTGACATACATCTGATAAACCTTAGAGTTTTGGTAAATAGCATAAGCAAGAAATAGTCTCACAGCTTCAATCCTAGCAACAAGAGAAAAATTTTCTTCAAATTCAATTCCTTCCATCGGAGAATATCCTTTACACACAAGTCTTTATTTGTTTCTAACAATTTCACCTTGCTTATTCAATTTGTTCTGAAAGACCCATTTAGTTCCAATTACATTTTTGTCCTCAAGTCTAGGAACAAGAATCCATGTATCATTCTTCTCAATTTGCAATAGTTCTTTCATTGCTTCCACCCAATGTTCATCTTTGCATGCTTCATTGGCACTATTAGGCTCAGTCTTTGAGATCAAATTATATTCTTCTGCAATTCTTCTCCTATTTTGAACACCTTTGTTCTTATCACCTAAAATCTGATCTTTTGAATGATTTAGTCTTACATACCTTGGAGTCTTAGGGTATTCTTGAACTTTAGGCTCTTGTGATCTCACTTCTACACTTTCACTAGTTTCTTCCTCTTGATTTTCTAGATTCATCAAAATGATCTAAACTTGATTTAGAGTTTGAACTTTCTTTCCTTTATCTAAATTGTCACTTTGATCATCTGAATCATATCCACAGGTTCTAGATGGTCTAACTATGTCTTCATCAACCTTGATGTTAGCACTTTCAATTACTTTCCTCAAACTCTTATTGTAGCATCGGTAGGCTTTACTTTTAGTAGAATAACCAAGAAAGATTCCTTCATCACTTCTAGCATCATAATTTCCTATGTCTTCATCTCTTTTGATATAGCATTTAATCCCAAAGATTTTGAAGTATCTAATAGTAGGCTTATGAAAAAACCATAGCTCATAAGGAATCTTATTGGTGTAAGTGTGGAATAAGTAATGAATAAAATAACAACACTTCTTAATGAAACATTATATCAAGAGAATCAACAATTAAACTAACTAAGATACAGGAAAACTCTTGAAAGCATCTCATTGTTCCCTATCTCCAAATATTTATTAAATCATAGAGGGCTCTCAGATTTGGTAAGCACTATGACTGTTAAAATGCCAATCTAGAGAATGGGATGATTATGATTATAATGCTAATGCTATATGTTGATATCTAAGTGCAATGATGAAATCCCTCTGATGTAAATGACATAAAATAGATAAATGAAGCTACTGTAAACTATGATGAATCTAAATGGAATGCCATGATTATGATTCTACTGATTTCTATTACTAAAGGATAATTGCTAAATGCTTGAATGCTTGATATGTTATTTCTGTAGAGTAAGTTTGCACAAAGTTGGGATTTTTTCCTACTTCAGAAGGCTGTATTTATAGATTCACAACATCACATTTGTAAAGGGGCAGCACAACAAAGGTCTGGATTTGATCTGAAGAATTGAATGGTGAAGGATGAAGAAGCCTAAGCTGATTATGGAGATGGTTCCTCCCCAGAAAAACACTTAGCCTGAAGATAGGAAGAATCATTGGAGAAAGATTGAAAAGGATTTCCTGTAAGTTTGTCTCCAAATTTTCCCATGAAGATTGAGATAAATTAATTAGATATAAAATATCTAATTTGGTAGGTGAATATGATTAGCTGTAGAAACATGTGCATAAAATTGAATATTTGGTTTTATTTCAATTTTAGGAAGAAATAACAATTATTAAAATAAACAAATATTTTTTATACTATTTTATTTAATAAAAGAGGGATAATGATAATTAAATAAAAAATATTGAAGTTTTGATTATTTAATTAAGAGAGAATAATCAGAAGAATATAAATGTGAACTATATAAATAAATATTTCTATTTATTCAATAGTAGAAGAATTTGATTATGATAATTGAATAAAACAAAGTGAAATTCATTTATTTAATTAAGATGAAATAATAGAATAAAGATTAAAGAATTTAAAAGATGAACTATATAAATAAATATTCTTATTTATTTAATAGTAGAAGAATTAAAGGTTAATTAATCAAATAAATAGTATTTAATTAATTAGATTATCCAGACCATTTTTAGGTGTATAACACTGGTATGACCTTTGACGTGACCCGGTTGAGAGTGTAAATGACAATATTCACAACTTCTCTCTAGTAGCTATGCAGAACATTTCCTTCCAACATCATGGTTCTAGAAGCTCCTTGAATTGTCCTATTCTACCTTTCCACAACTCCATTTTGCTGAGGGGTCTGCGGGGTAGATAGTTGTCTCTTTATCCCATGCTCTTCACAAAAAGGATTAAACTCACAGAAAGTGAATTCACGACCTCTATCTGATCTCAGACATTTAATCTTCAGTCTTGTCTCTATCTCAACCATAGCCTTAAAAATCTTGTATTTCTCTAGAGCTTCAGATTTTTCCCTTAAAAAAGTAGCCCACATCAATCTAGAATAATCATCAATAAGTAACATGAAATACTTATCTCCTTGTAAACTTCTGACTCTAGAAGGACCACACAAGTCAGTATGCACAAGCTCCAACACTTCATTTGAACAATGTTCTTTTCTTTGGAATGAAACTCTAGTTTGCTTCCCTAACTGACATTCCTTGCATATAGCTCACTAGTAGGTTTTATTTACTTAGAAAGATATCTCACTGCCTGAGTAGAACTTATCTTGATAATATTGTCAAAGTTTACATGACACAATCTCTTATGCCACAATCAACTTTCATCAACTTGAGAAATTAGACAACTTTTACCAGTAGCACTTAGGTGAAAGATATTACCTTTTGTTTTTGTACTAGATACAATCAAATTTCTGGAACTCCCCAATATTCTACAATTTCCATCCTTGATTGAAGATTGTATCCCTTGTCAACCATTTTTCCAATACTTAAGAGATTATGCTTCAAACCTTCCACATATAGAACATCATCGGTATTATGCTTTCCATCAATAGAATTGGATCCTCTGCCACAGATTACACCAGCTTTATCATCACCAAATATTGCAACACCACCATCATACTTTTCCAAGATCACAAATTTACTTTTATCACCTATCATGTGATGAGAGCATCCACTTTCAATCACACATTCATCTTTTTCTTCAACTCTGGTAGCTAGAGATTTCTCCACATTTATGTAACTAGCAGATTCAGTAGATACTGGATCATTTTCCTTGATATCAATAAATACCCATTCATCCTCACTTAAATTCCCTTTATCAAATTCATCATCTGTCACACCTTCATCAATATCATAATAACACTTTCATTGGAATCTAGGCTTATTAGGTATTGGCTTAGGAACTCTTTTTGGACACCTTGAGGAAAAATGACCTATCTTATTACAAGAAAAACATTTAAGAGGAAATTTCCCTTTATACTTACGTTCTCCTCTAGCTACCCTCTTGACAATAAGTGCTTCAAGCTCATCTAGTTTTCTCTCTTCTTCTTCAATCTCTTTCATTTCCTACTCATACTTGGACATTTTTCTAGAACATTCTCCTGGATCATATCTCTACTTATATTTTCCAGAGATAGTAGCTTTGAATGTAGATTCTATCTTAGGAAGAGATTCACAAAACTCACTTAACTCAAAAGTAGCAAGCTTACCAATCAACATGTCTCTAGTTAAATTTGTCATAGTCTGGATCTCCTCAATAGCAACAACTTTGTGTTTACATGTAGTAGGAAAGGATCTGAGCACTTTATCAACAATCTCTAATTCTTCTAGTGTTCCACCAGTACATATGATACTACACACAAGTTCATTCACTCTCTGCATAAAAGAAGTGATGTTCTCAACTTCACCCATTCTCAACATTTCATATTTCCCTTTCAAGCTTTGGAACTTAGCAAACTTCACATGGGTATCACCTTCATACAAATTTTCCAACTTTTTCTAGATCTCATAAGTAGTCTTCAGCTCCATTACATTTGTCATCTCAAAATTAGTCAGAGCACTCAACAATGCTTCCTTAGCCCTAATACTGTACTCGACTTCCTTAATCTCACCTATAGTAGAAGGAAAATTCTGTGGGATGATATACCTATTATTTGTAATTGTCTAGTAAGGTTCACCAATGCATCTTAGATGAAACTCCATTTTATTCTTCCATAGAGAATAATTAGTTCCATCAAATCTCAGACTATCCTTCTTATATGTTGCCATCCCAGATCACCCTAAGTGGTCAAGCTTCTTTGGAGGAACCTGCTATGATACCAATTGTTGGCAACACAAGGGAAGATAATTGAGAGAGGGGGTGAATCAGTTGTCATAGAAATTTTACATATTAAACTTATTCTCATATCTAATAAATAAACATGAAAGCATAAACCATCACCACATCAAAAACACACATAACGCCAAGATTTTTACATGGAAACCTTGTTAGGGGAAAAACCACGATGGAGTTTAATCCACAAGATTATACCCTATTAAAAGTATTACAAATGGGGAATGCACATGCATTTAAGCACACTGCCTAGAGCACACTACTCAAATACAAAAAGGCTTACTTACCAAAGAAAGACTCACTATCTTATAGTCACATTCATATTACATCTGAAAGATTTTGAACTAAGAAAATAACATCTTCTAATGCCTAATTACAGTTCTAGTTAAGCACATAAACACTTTCATCTACTCACTATTCTTCCCACTTTACTTCTGCCTTCGAAAGATTAGAACATTATTCACACTTATCATACAACATACATGACACAACATACCATCAAATGGTATAAAAAATCGATCATATATATCCGCAACTAAGGATAGCATCAACTACATGTCATCCCCAAAAAATATGAAATGTGTACAAACTGTCGGCCCAAATCAATAATTTTTTTATCAATGCAGACCAAACAATGTCAGCCAAAACATAGTAAGGACCCAAAACAACATCCTCAAATATGGAACGCGTTCAAAAATTATTCCTCAAAGATCCGCAACATGCTACAATCACCCTGTCGGCCATGATCGTGAAAAACATGAACTCACAGATGAAAATCACCAATCACGAGCACAACGATCAATGCAGACTAGAAACACAGATAAAAAATGATCTAGAAACATCCATAAGCATCATGAATCACCAAAAAAGCATCCACAACAACTCAAATTACTAGAACCACATCATCTTCTTTCAGGAACACCAACTAAAGCAATAGAATAACTATTAGAACACATATACTCATAACTTACTCAAATCTTCATGTGAACCTCTAAAAATTCATGTGGTTAAACTAGATATACTTATCAACAAACCCTTCAATCTGCAACCTCTTATCATCAATATACTGAGCTAGCTATCATACTGAACTTCACTGCATCACTGACAACTTGCAACTTATTTTATTACAATTTTCTCAATATCCTCGACATATACAACCTTAAAGAAATTAATGGCAATAGTGTTGACATCAATGAAAACTACATATCAGTGATATCCAACAATAACATCATTTATGAAGGTAATTTTCATAATGAAATAAGTTTTGCTTCAATATTTTGAGGCTACAAACATAAGGGAAAGTCACATTGCATTGATTCATTGAATGTGAGGCTAAATGTGCATTTTTTCTGAGCATTCAAGTGCATGAAATAAAAGATCATAAGCATCAAAGTGACATACATGAGTATCAAAATGGCTAAGTGCAAGTATAGCATTGAATGAAGTAGACACATTAGTATGCAATGTATTTGAAAGTAAGCATGGAATCTTTTTTGTTTGTTTCAACTTCAGTAAAAGAATGCAGACAAATTTTGTGATCAATAGGGGAAAGCTCCTAGGTGTTTGAAGTCTTTCAAATAGTGTCAAAATAACAAATGAGATCAAGTAATAAAATCTAGTGAGTGCATTGAGATGGGTGCTTAAGAAGTTATATTGTTTTGGTTTCAATTGGAAGCAAACAGTGAAAACATTGTTGCTTTCTAAAATAGTATGCTTATGTTACAATGAACTGGGGTTTTCAAAATGAAACAGATGAAAATACTCAGTTCGAGCTTCCAAGGAAAATCCCACATTATTCCCATTTAAATGCTTCGAATGCATAGATAAAAGGAAATAGTTCAAGCTCATAAAATGCATAAAAACCCTAGTTCATGCTCTCATACCTGCGGCCTATAAAGGCAATTTCTCTACATAAATCACAATACCCATTTAGGGTTTGTGTTCAAAATGCAAATACAAGGAGAAACAACAAGGGTTCAAGCCCTTAAGCTTTCAAGAAATGAAGAAACCAAGCTACAGACCACGACCATGAGGGGTTTTGGAAACCCATATAAATGGAAATTGGTTGTCTAAAAATGTTTTCATTTGCACATTGTGGAACGAGCCCTATAACATTTCATTCAACAAAAAATAAAGAGAATATGCAGTGATGGCCACAACCTGTACATGGCCGAATTAAAAAACCCACAATTCTTCATTATTTTTTGTAAAGAAAAGCTTGAACAAGTTTTATTTAAGAGGGAAATGCCTTTTAAAATGGAGAAGTCGATCTTACCTTCAATATCAATGTGGAGAAGCTCATCAATGTCCACGGCTTGAGCTCATTAATGCCCACAGCCTGAGCTTCACATATGCTCAAACAAAGTCTCTCATGGTGACCACAAAGAGTGGAGAGGAATAGTCAATACAACCAAACAAAAAAATGAATCAAAACACAATGACAGTTGTGGCCTAAAGGCCATTTTTTCTCTTTGAGTGAAGTTAGAAATGTATCAAAATGCAGATAAAAGTGCTTACCATCAAATGCAGAAGAAGGCACAACATAATGGAGAAGAAAAGAGCTTGAATAGTGGAGTTTTTACTCCAAACCCTAGTCTCCCATGGTGGTGCCCAACAGAGCCATATTATTCCCTAACTTGGCCGATGCAAAATGATAATCAAAATGTGCTTTGAGTCAGTTTTTGTGTTTGGGTTTTCCCAATGTTTTAATTTGAATGTGATTTTAATCACATTTCTTTTCAAAACAAATAACTTGATTAATACCTTGCATTATATGTTTCCTAGGTTGAATGCCATAGGAATTTATTTTCTTTGATTTTTAAAGAAAATCAAATAAAAAACCATGCCTTGTAAACATTTGATGCCATGAATTTTTCCTTAGAAGAAATTCATTGATGACTTTAGGTACTATGTTTTTTTTGCCTAAGTCTTGAGCAACCTAGGGTTCCCTTTGGATTTTGAATCAATATATGTGATGGGGGGGCTTATTTTCTTTTATGGTTTTTGTAGAAAATCAAATAGAGACCTTTGTATAATATTTTTATTTTTGTAAACATTGATGCAAAATGAAAATATTTGAGATAGGTAAAGAAAAATCAGAGTATCTAGAAGTGAATTGTAAAAAAATTGATGTAACAAGAGAGACTTTCTATTTTGTAATTTTGAAATTGCAAGCTGTAAAATATTAATTAAGCAATGTTTCTATAAATTGCTTAGTTAGTTGTTGTTTAAAATGCAGTTGATACACTCAAGTGTTCTTGGAAACCTTCTATTTTGAGTCTTAGTTCCTGGGTGGATTCGGAAAAGAGGTGGCAGTTTGAACTTTCTATTTTTAGTTTTGGGAAGTTATGAACTTGATTTTGTGGAGTTTTTGGATCAACTTGTTGGAGATGAGAAGTTTCCATTTTGGTGTTCAGCTGTTTGGAGCAATTTGAGCCCCTTCTTTTCAAGTTTTTTCCTTGAGCTCAAAAATGCAAAATGAGTTCCTTTTTGGGCTTGACTTTTCTATTTTTGCACCATGAATGTCACTTGATGCCTATAAGTTGGAGAAATTTCAAATTTATCAAGGCTAAAAATTATGTTTCTTGCTCTCATATGCATAGCAAAGAGTTTTGTAAACATTTGAATCATATTTTGATGTCTTGATCCTTCATTTGCAATAAAAGCCCCAAAGTTTTCCTTTCCCTTTTCTTGTCATGAGCTCACAGTGATAATTTGATTTTGTTTTCTATTCAAAGTAGTGGATCCTTCCTTGTCTTATTATTGTGGGTTATAGTCAAGAGTTGCAGTTAGTTCAGGTTGCATATTGTATTCATTGTTTAGGAATATTTATGCAAAACACTATTGAGCTAAATGTTTTGAAGTGGATTGTGAGAGAAAATTGCTTTGAAAGAGGTTATGTGGGTTAAGTTTTATGAAAATCTCTAAATGTCTAGTTGATCATCATTAGCTGTAGGTCTCATTTTCAGCTTTCTTTCTCCCCTTTTCCTCTGAAAGTTCATAGTTTAGGTGATTAGCTAGAGGGAACCAATCCACTTTGGAGATTCACTCCCACCAATTGATTGACCCACAAGTCAAGGACCATTTACATGTTGCAATAGGATAGCCAATTCTAGCTTGAATGAGGGTGTAATCCTGGTTGCCAACAATGTCCTCAAGAAAAATTCACATGGAGCATACAACACAACACCACCCTTATCACCGTTAAATCTGCAATATCAAAACAATCCACCAAACACACTATACAATACATTCAACACAAACACACCACCTTACCAAAATCCTATATACAATTCATCTACCATTCCTCAATACAACACATATGCTCCACCACCAAGCAATCCTCAAGAGGACCTTTCTTTGCACATCAAAACACTTACACAAAAAATTCAAGATATCCAAACTAGGAAAACAAAGAAATCATATGTCGTATGAGACTTATGTGCATATCCTTTTGATAAAAACATTGCAATGATACCATTTCTACCAAGATTCAAGATCCCCAAATTTGAAAAATACAAAGGGCGTGGAAATCCAAAAGATCACATTAAGGAATTTTATGTGGCATGTATGGAAGTAGCATACAATCCTCTTATTTGATGCGTCTCTTCCCATGTAGTTTGGGAGTCCAAGCCATCAAATTGTTCTCACACCTTCCTCTAGAAATCTTAACTTTTCAAGAAATAATAGATCAGTTTGTAGCACACTTTTCCTACAATCTTGATATGGACATAAGTTAGGACCTAAACTATATACCCTTAAACAGAACAAGGGTGAATCATTTGCAATTTTTTTGCAACAATGGAGGCATAGAGCTAGTAAATGTAAATGGCCAATTCTTGAAAAACAATAGATATAGATCAATATTGAAAACATGGAAACAAACTTATCCTTTCAATTAAAAGTGCAATGTGTCTCAATAGATGAAGAACTCATCCCTAGGGGCCTTAACATTAAAAGAGACCTCATTGCACAAGGAGCTACACAAGCTTACAAAGACAATCATCCATCATCTAGTTCTAGTGACAAACCCCATATATGAGCTAACAACAAGAATGTTACTAATGATGGCATAGTTGATGCAAAAGTGGTGTTAAATTCTCCAAAACAAGAAAATCCACAACAAAACACACAACCACAAAATAATCAACAAATGATCAATAATGCCAACCCTCAAAGAGGACCGCCACATCGAAACAATTACCCTCAACAACACAAGTACACACCTTTGCGGGAACCTATTGAACTAGTCATGCAAAAAATAGAACAATCTAATCTCATCACACTTCTTGATTACAAGAACTATCAAGAGCCTCAAGTAAAACCTCCATGGTATAGATAGGAAGATCTTTGCAATTTTCACAAAATCAAGGGATGCAAAACATCAAGTTGCATGAAACTGAAAAAATGTTATTCAAGATCTTATTAATAATAGAGACGTAATTGTGGATCAACAATCTGGAAATCAACACCTTAAGATATGTAGACACCTAAAATTATCCTAACTGGCAAACAACACTATTTAACTAACTCTCACCCTTCTGATTAAATAATACATTATTATTTAATTATTATCATTTCTCATATTTGTCTATTAATTAAGTGATTTAACATTATTTAATTAATTCATCCTAAATCATCAAACACATGAAAACTCCTAAATTTCTCTATTAATTGAATAATAGTACATTATTTACTTAATTCACATTTTTCATCACTTTTGACTATTTTAATAAATTACATTTATTTAATATAGTCCTAATCCAGCTTTATTCCTCTTGATAGATTAAATATCATCAATTATTTAATTATGTCACTAATTTGCTTTATTCCCCTAAATCAATTGAATTATTAATACTTAATAGTTTAATTAAATCATTTTCCCCTAAACATGAATAATTAATTTAATTATTTGAAACATCATGAAAAGGGTCAAATCAAATAAACAACTTTGTTTACAAAATTCAAACTTGATTTGCACATACAACTCAAAAAAAGATTAATTAATTAAATCAATTAATTGATTATCCTCACCCACTTTCATGGCTGAGTAAATTATGAACCATCGATTGCTCAATCTATTTCCTAATAGATCAATCTATTCTTCAATCCCACTAAAGGATCAAATTGAATTCATAAATTTCACAAATTGTTCCACATGATTTCTTCAATCACACTAATTATGTAATCTATTTGCATATATTAAGCCCATCTAAATTCTCTCAATGGTTCTCAACCATTGATCAAGATATTATACTACATGATCCATAGCGTGTTGAATGTTCTCACAACATGCCCCAAGACTATAAGACTTGGGGACCCCAAGTGAAAACTAACACTTATGGAAGGTGTTGGCTAGTTGGAAAGATCACCAGAAGTGAAGAGTAAAGAATTTAAAAAAAGAAGAAGAGTACTTCATAATTCAAGTGTTTCGGGTACCAGATACTAGGAGTCAGGAATGTTAGAAAGGAAAAAGGTAATAAAATGTTGATTAAAGTGTTCTAGTATGATAGTAGGGGTCTAGTAAAGATGGAATTTCTAGTAAAACTGAAGTTCTAGAATATCATGGGTAAAGCTGAATACCAGGTTCCGGGTATCGGGTAACGATACGAAGCAAAGTTTTAAAATTTTAAGGTTATCCAAGAATTCTGATAGTCCAGTAACAGTATATAAAATGATAACTACACAAGAATTTGTGAATTTTCAAAAATTGTGTTATTTATAATGAATTTATATGATAAAAATTTAATGATGGTTTTACTTACATGAGATTTTTATAATTTAAAAAAAAAAGGGATTTAATGAGTGGAATTTGTGATTGTAGGAGAAGTAGATTGTGATGTAGAGTTTGGGTATGGACAGTCAGGAAAATTTGAATCATGAATAGAATCATATCTAGATTGGGTTGCATATTCTGGGAAGTTATATGAAGAGGGACTTGAAACCACCAGAATACTAGGGATCCTAGTATTTCACATATGGCGATAGAAAGTGCCAACCTCCAAGGAAGCTCATTCTCGAGAGTACAAAGCTCAAGGCAGAACAAAAGTGTAGGAATAGGATGATGAAGCATTTGTTGTGAATATATGGGCAAGCTTCTACACACTATCCTAATTCAAGTTATTATCCTAGCAATAATAAGAAGATGAAAAACCCAAAGGACTTCAATGTGTAGATGGAGGTTGACCTTCATTGACTTCATTTGCAATCCTCTTATCAGTCACCACATTCCACATGCCTTGATATGATTCATCCCTTAGATTTACTATCATGTATTTATCTTATCCTACTTGTGTTTTAATTCTATAAAAGGCTAGGGGATACCTTTTTTTAAGTTAAGTTCATAATTTGTGGATGTCGAAAGAGCCAAAACTTCTTTAAGTTTTATTCTTTTTTCCCATTTTTTGAATCATATCAGACTAAGAACTTGTATGCACATAGAATTTAATCAATATTAAAGCTAATTTGATAGCTACCTATCACATGTATTTTTTTAGTTGGTTTTGTTAGTTTAGCCGAACAAGACTGTGTGTTGCGCTGTTTAAGGGTGCATGCAAAACCTACTCAATGTTAAAACTAAAACCCCCTTCTTTAAAAGCTAGCACCATTTTATAAGTAGCTATGAAGCAATCTGGTGAAGTATAAAGGAATTTTCTTTGATTTTATTAAATATTAAGGTATGTATTGAGAATAACTGGGAAAAAAATTACTTTTGAGTATTTTTATGCTTTATTTTTAAATTAGATGTTTAAATTCTCAAAAATGTTTCAAAAAATAGATGAATGGATGGAAATTTATTGAAAATATTTCATTTTCTAAGAAATTGTTGAATTCTTAAAGCTAAATTTGCTTAAGTGATAGCAAAATTGTTGATGTTCATGAAATATTATTGTAAATCTTTTGATTTCATGATATTATTTTATGATTGAATTGTAAACTTGGTACCAAATGCTTATGATTTTGAATAAATTTGAAATCAACAATATACCCCTTGAGATTAACAACAATATCACATCATACCCTTAAGTGAATCTAGTATGGTCAAGACCTGACTACCAGAGCCTTGGGATTAAGCTAAGTCAACCTATTCCTATTACACAAACACCTTAGGTTTCCCTGCTTCAATCTTTCAAGTAAAGATAGGTCCTTCACAGTTTTGTTGTGAGGATTTTATATGCACTATTGTTGTGAGTGACATCGTCGTCAATAGGAACTAGTGCTAGGAGGGTGGCATGGAATTTGTATTGGTTTCTTGCTTAAAAGGAAAATTGTAAGGAAAAATTCTAGTGCAAGCTGGTATTTCAAAATGGAAGTTAAAAAAATCTAGAAAATTCTTAACCAGAAATTACATCCTTTGAGTTTATTCACCTTTGGTTGAGTCACCGAGTGTAGAATTCATGATACAACTGACCACAGTGAACTTGATTATAAATTTTTTTCAACTAGGGTAAGTTTGGTTATGTCTAAGGTGATTTTGTTAATGAAAGAAGTTTTAACTGCTAGAAGAAAGGGATTGTTAATGAGAAATATGTTGAACCCCAGTGGAATTGAAAATGTTAAAAATTTAACTAATATATCAAAATAGTTTGATAACTGCAATTGTTATAAAGAAAATCTTAAGGTTTTGTAGGAAGATAGGAGATAATGCCGAGATTCAGAAATAACACATCAAAAATGAGGAAATGGCATCAATGAGTCATCATTCTATTTATACATGTAAAACGCAAGTGAAGAGGATTAGGAAAATCAAGCGGGAGACACGTGTTTTCCGTTCTAAAGTGAAAATCCACAAGGTAAAAAAGGAAATTTTCCTAATTTTATACAAGATACAAAGTATCAAAATTTTACATTTTCTCTCTGATAACAACATAAATTATGATATTGCTTGGTCTAAAAAAGTTCAAAGTGAAGATAGGACCAAAGACACAAAAAATTTTGGAGGAGAAGAAAATCAAGAAATTGACACAATTGTTCATGGAATTAAGTAGAGTAAAATGGAAAACCATGAACCAGGGCTGAATGAAGGTAGAGTATTGCTCAATTAGAAGAAGTGTGTGTGATTGAACTTTAATGAGGTCATTTTCATACATGTGAGCCAAGTCATTGGTAAGTACACCTTTGACTACAATAGGAGATTTGAAATTCATTTGAGTGAATTCAAGGATAAACCTGCTATAATTCGTACCAAAACAACAATTGAAATAGTCATTGAAATTAAAACAATTTTTTTGTTAGGGTTAGTCATTTTATAGATTAGAGTTTTGATTAGTTAGGGTTAGTTTGATTTTGTCTAGGGTTTTGGTTTTCTTTTCTTTTCTTTCTTTTTCTGTTTGGCCCTTTGCATTAGCAAATTCTTCTTAACTTATCATACACATGAGAGTTAATTCAAAAATTTGTAACATTGTGTTGTGAAATGTAAAGTGATAAAACCATACATAGTAAATACACACTTTATAATGTATGAAAAAGATAAATATATATATATATATATATGTATATCACGTATATACATTGAAGTATCAAAATTCTTGCTTCAAAAGATCAAAAAAACAAAAAAGAGGTAGTTGAGCTATAGATAGGTGTAGCCATTCAATCAATCTAGGATGCCTCATCCATCAGGGCTAAATACCCTATGTAGGCAATTTACCGATGAATTTCAAAGTTAGAAGTATGGAGGTCAATAACGAAAGGCTAGAGTGTACCACTTCCTCATGTTCCAAGAACCAAGGAATATCATTCATGGAAGGAATTCCCATGGTCGATTGTGCACCAAATAGAATAATATCCAAATTCTTGAAATATTTAGGCCACACTATCAAATTCGCATCTGAGTGAATATCTTCAATAGGAAGCCCAATATCTAGGAGTGATGCTACAAAGTGAGAGCTAAGTTGGAATAGAACTGGTAGTAACCTCTGGATTCCACATATTGTTCCCTAAGGACTAAGCACAAGTTTGGCATAGTAAAACTGGTAGTCTGAATGAAGAAAACATTTTCAAGCCTTTGAGTGGTGATATGACCCAAGAAAACATTCTACAAAATAAAAAAAAAGGAAAAAAGAAGTGTGAAGAATCTTAGAGAAGTGTAGAATTTATTGAAAACCATGAAGAAGTTACAATACATAGTTTCCTGGATTGAAGTCTTGGAAATTGTAAGCAAGGTGGCAACCATATGAGTTTCTCTAGAGCCAAATGTTAAATCCAATTAATTTTTACACATAATTGGTGACAATTTGCTTCAAATTTGGCCAGTACAAAGATTGCAAATCAAGCAAGTTAAAGATTTCAAAATTAATGGTGGTCATTTCATTGTTTCTTTTATTAAGTTGTATTAATCATGAAGGTTCCCATGTGTGCAAAATAGAAAGGAAAATTAACCTGGTGAGGTAGCACATGTCATCACCTAGAAAATTTGAAAGAAATGATATGTGTGCATTGAGGTGTGCAAATTTAATGTAGAATAATGTGATCATGTTTAACTATCATCATGAAAGTTTTGATCCATTAATGTGGTGAAGTTCCATCAAATCAAAATTGCTAGCCAAGTATTTAGTAGTTACCATAAAATTTGATCAGAAAAGGGTGGTAACTAATGGTTCTAAATTTATATTTAAATTTGGTGATTAAATTGTTTTTTGCTAAATTTTAATTTATGCATATCTTCTAACATATAGCGAGTTGTAGTTAGCTAGTATTTGGCATAAAAGTGGTAAATTTTAGCTAAAAATACACACCAACAAGGAATTATTAAATGAGTTTTTGAGAAGTAGTGAAACGATGAAGGGATTTCCATTGAATGAAAAATAAAAAGGTAACCTTCAATACTACAGTAATTCCCAACCTAATAGTGGGCTTCATTGCTTGCAAGTTGAAATGAGCTATCAATGAAATATCAAAAGATAAATGAGCTATCAATGAAATATCAAAAGAGATAGAAAAAAAATCAACTCTTTAAGCTATTCAAATATCTCTACTGGGGCTATAGACACTTGGATAGCAGTAGGGCTATTTTTGGGGGAATTAAAAAGATAACCTTGTAAGGGCTATGGATGCTTGACTAGTAGCAAGGCTCTATCCCTAGTTGGATTTGGAGGAATACCAAATTATGTAGTTCAATGTCAATGAACTTATTTTTTTTCACTAAGTTCCAAAAACTAGAATTAATCAAAGCACACATGGATATTTTTGGAGAAATTTTACTATTTTTATGTCAAAATATAGGTAAAGGTAAAGAGTTATTATTTTAAAATATGCATAAATTATAATTTACAATTGGTGATTTAATATCAAGTTTTAGTTTAAATTTGATTTTATTAGTTGCAAGTTGTTGTGTGGTCTCACAACATGCCCCAATACTATAAGACACCCAAAGTGAAAAGTAATGCTTATGGCAAGTGCTGGCTAGTTGGAAAGATCACCAAAAGTGAAGAGAAAAGATAATTTTTTTTTTAAAAAGAGTACTTCATAATTCAAGTGTTTTGGGTACGAGATACTAGGAACTGGGAATGTTAAAAAGGAAAAAGGTAATATAAATGTTGAGTAAAGTGTTTTGGTCCAATAGTCGAGGTCCAGTAAAGATGGAAGTTTCGATAAAATCAAAGTCTAGCAATTTCATGGGTAAAGCTATATATCAGGTTCAGGGTAATGGGCAATGACTCAAAGAAAAGTTTTAAAATTTTAAGGTTATCCAAGAAGTCTAATAGTCTGGTAACCCAGTATATAAAATGATAACTACATAATAATTTGTGAATTTTTAGAAAGAATTTTATTTATAATGGATTTATATGATAGCAATTTAATGATGGTTTTATTTACATGAGATTTTTTATTTTTTTCTTTTTAAAAGGGGATTTAATGAGTAGAATTTGTGATTATAGGAGAAGTAGATTGCGATGTAGAGTTTGGGTATGGACGATTAGGAAAATTTGAATCATGGATAGAATCATATCCAGTTTGGTTGCATGTTCTAGGAAGTTCTTTGTAGAGGGGCTTGAATCTACTAGAATACCAAGGATCCCGGTATTTCACATATGGTGACAGAAAGTGCCAACCTCTAAGGAAGCTCATTCTCAAGAGTAGAAAGCCTAAGGCAGAACAAAAATGTAGGAATAGGATGATGAAGCATTCATTCTAAATATATAGGAAAGCTCCTACACACTATCCTAATTCAAGTTATTGTCCTGGCGATAATAAGAAGATGAAAAACTTGAAGGACTTCAACATGTAGATGGAGGTTGACCTTTGTTGTCTTCATTTGCAATTATCTTATCAATCACCAAATTCCATGTGCCTTGATGTGATTCATCCCTTAGATTTCCTCTCATGTATTTTTCTTATCCTACCTGTGTCTTAATTCTATAAAAGACCTAGGGATACCTTTTCTTAAATTAAGTTCATAATTTGTGGATGTCGAAAGAGCCAAAAATTCTCTAATTTTTGTTCCTTTTCCCTTTTTTTGAATCATTCCATATTAAAAACTTGTATGCACATAGAATTTAATCAATATCAAAGCTAATTTGATAGCTACCTATCACATGTATTTTTGTAGCTAGTTTTTTTAGTTCAGCCAAACAAGACTATGTGTTGTGTTGTTTAAGGGTGCATGCAAAACCTACTCGGTGTCCAAACTAAAACACCCTTCTTTAAAAGTTTGCACCATTTTATATGTAGTTGTGAAGCAATCTAGTGAAGTAAAAAGTGGTTTGCTTTGATTTTATTAACTCTTGAGGCATGCATGGAGAATAATCAAGAGAAATTTTACTTTTCAGTATTTTTATGCTTTATTTTTAGATTAGATGTTTAAATTCTTGAAAATATTCCAAAAATAGATGAATGGATGGAAATTTATTTAAAGTATTTCATTTTCTATGAAATTTTTGAATGCTTAAAGCTAAATCTACTTAAGTGATAGAAATTTTTTTGATGTTCATGAAATATTATTTTAAATATTTTGATTTCATGATATTATTTTATGATTGAATTGTAAACCTGGCACCAAATGCTTATGATTTCAAATAAAATTGAAAATCAACCATATACCCCTTGAGATTAATAGCAATGCCACATCATACCATGAAGTGAACCTAGTAGGGTCAAGACTTGACTACCAAAGCCTTGGGATTAAGCTAATTCAACCTTTTCCTATTACACAGACACCTTAGGTTGCCCTAGTTTAGTCTTTCAAGTAAAGACAGGTCCTTCGCAATTTTCCTATGAGGATTTTATCTGCACTGTTGCTGTGAGTGACATTGTTGTCAACATAGTGTTCATTTTGAATCACCATTCTATATAACAAACCTCTTTCCTCTCAAGAAAGGATTAAAGAATCAACCTATTTTACACAATGAAGTAATGCCAAGATCTTATTGAAATTGGGAAAAGCTTAAATACATATCTTTGATCAACACATGCACGTTATTCAAAGCTTTTGCATGCAATAATGAAGACTCTGCATTGATACAAACAACCCAACATATTTGCAAACACACTTCGACATAGGATGGTAAGGCTATTTCATTATTGAATTCATTATTATTGTTTTTTGTCAATTTTGTTCTTGAATTTTTGATCTATAGTTACATTTTGTGAGTAATAGGCATAAATCTAGATTCTTGTTTTGAGTTGCATTAGCTTCAATTCATTTCAATTATCTTATTTGACTCCATCGATTTCCCCCTTACACATTTTGGCATGCTCGGTGGGACCACGGTCCTTAGCATTAATCATTTTATGAGCTAATTTTGAAGTTGCAGGTTGTGGAAGTGCACTAAAAAAATCTTCACACGGAAGCTATAGGAATTTCATAAACTTAATTTTTTTTCATGCACTTGACTTTTTTTTTGCACACTTGACTTTTTCTCACGCACTTGACTTTTTCATGTGCTTATGCAAAAATAATAAGTGCACACTTGACTTTTTCTTGCGCATGATTTTTTCTCATGCACATGACTTGTTCATGCACTTTTACAAAAATAATAGGCGTGCACTTGAATTTTTATCATGCACTTGAATTTTTCATGCACTTTTGAAAAAATAATAGGTGCACACTTGAATTTTCATGCACTTTTGCAAGAAACATAGAGGTCACACTTGAATTTTTCAAGCACAGTTGCTCCTAATAGGGCCCTTTTTCTTGAAAGTTTTTCTTTTGCTCTATCAATTTTTATCTAAAATTTGCAAGTCAATTTTTGACTTCTAACATTAATGATTGTTTGATTGGGATGTTTGATAGGTGCTAATGTTATTTATGCAGGATTTACATAAGTGTACTATGTATTTATCTAAGAATAATTAACATGTTTATTGTAGAGAAGATGAATGGTTAAAGATTTTAATGTTTTCAAAGCTTTCTAGCTTAGAAAATGCTTTCAATTTGGTGCATAAAAGGAACCCCACAATCCAAATGCTTTCAATTAGTGCTCTAAAATGAATGTTTCAAAGCTTTCTACTTAGAAAATGCTTTCAATTTGGTGCATAAAAATAACCCCACAATCCAAATGCTTTTAATTGGTTCTCTAAAGAGGGATTTTTCAAAGCTTTTTTAGTTTAGAACAAATGATTCCTTTTGGTTCTCTAAGAACATGTTTGATTTTTATTGACCAAAACACTTTTATTTTGTTGAATAACACATGATTTCTTTTGTTGACCATTAAGACAAGGCTTTAGAATGAACACTTTGGTTGGTGCTTAAAAATGAACAAATAAAATTCTTGTCTTGCACGTTGCGATATCTTTGTTTGAAATCTAGAATATTTCATTTTGGTGCACGTAAAAAGAACAAAAAATGCTATCTTGTAAACACCTTATTTCATTTTTTTGGATAACACTACTTGGGCTTAAAAAGAACATTGCAATGAAGTGCGTACCCTGTATTTCATGTTTTGAAAACTAGGTTCCTATCCTCTTCCCTCGCACCTTTTTGGTGATCTTGGGTGATGAAAAGAATCTTGAGTTTATCACATTGTTTTCATTTCAAAGCACTGCCTTTAGAGTGCCTACCTTTTGAGACACATCCCATGTTAGAAAACTCAAAGGAAACCCAAGTGATACTTTTGTTTTGGTCCACTATATAAATTATTGTGGGTGTGAGGAAATTTCATCACCCACTTGGTGTGAATGCTCCATATTGAAAAATTTCTCCCTCAGTTTCCATGTGATGCATAAGAACCCATAAGGGCTGGGAGGCTTCTTAATTGACCGAATCTCTACATGTATAGACACCAATTATTGCAAAACATGACTAATAACCAATGTTGTAGAAGCCAACCCTTTTCATCCAAGAACATTCCTGGAAAGTGGTGCATCAAAATTTACTTTCGAGAAGTTACTTGCCATGTCTGACTTCAGGCTTGCACCATAAGTTGCATGTAAAATAATCCCTTTGGGGCATGAGGCAAGCCTACCTAAGATGATGGTTTCTATCTCTAGGCTTGTGATGTTTTTTTATGCAAAAATTTCCAAAACATTCAAAAAAAAATTAGACATCAAACATTGTGCTTGAACTAAAATGAACACATCAAAACAAACACTCAACATGTTTATCAAGATCACAAACCCTTTGAATTAGTGTATGATTTTAAGAGAATCCATATATTTTCAGTCCTTAAGGATACCCTTAAAGGTTTCTGAATATTCAAGCTTTAATTTTAGGCTACATTGGCTCAAAGTAAACATTGGAAACTATAGCTTGGGTGTCATGATTTCACAACCTAAAGCCATAGACATGCAGTTCACACAAGTGTATGATTTTTGAGTCACTCAAATAATGTTGTACCACTTTCCATACTCCAACCATAGATAAATTGAATAAAAACAAGCCCAAACTTGCAAAAATTTGGAGAATTTTTTCTCAAACTGGAAACCACTTACAAAGAGGCCACTTTTGCACAAAATTCTACTGTAGTTGACCCATTTTCTACCATAGTTGCCAAAATCCAACACTTTTTCTCTTTTTTTTTGTGAAAATTCACTAGAAAACATTCACCACAGTTGCACCCCTTTGTATAGTTGACTCTAAAATCTATGCATCTATAAAATTTTAATGCTTTTTCCATATAATTCTTGTGCAGTTGACATTATTTCTACCATAGTCAACCCAAAAACCAATGATTTTGACATAATTTGTGCTTTTTCTCTCATTTATTACATAGTCCCAAAAGAATAGAGGTCATTTCTATAATTCATTTCCACACTTGTCCTAAAATTTTCCATAGTGGACAACATTCGTATCACATTTGCCAGTTTGACCGGTATTGCTGGATTTCTTTGCCACTTTTGACAAATTGGAATGCATTTGAATTTTGTCATTGGCATAGTTGCCCCCCTCTAGCATAGTTGATATTGAAATTTGTACACTTGCAAAATTTTAACACTTTTTCCCTAAAATCTACTGCAGCTGCCCAAAATTCTATCATAGTTGACTCAAAGTTTGTTGCAGTTGCCTTATTTTTTGGTGAATTTTTTTTTAAAAAATATGAAAACTAGTTAAAGCTTTCACCATTAGGAAACCAAACACACCACATCACTTTTCATACATCACTTCACCAACAAAAAATCTCTTCCATGGGGACATCAATCTATTACCCGAATCACTCTTATCAAGGGTCACAACAACATCAAGCGTTTCAAAATCACCATCAAGATCAAAATCTACAACATCAACTTTCCCTAAATGCACTTGAAAATATCTAATTGGAAAACTTTATCAACAATACTTTGGACACCATCAAAAGAGTGAGTCACAATATCAACAACATCTTGACAATCCTCAAACATCTCAATATCCACATCAAAAACATTTCCAACATCATCAAAACATTGATACATATCAACAACAAATTCTATTTCTAGAACATCAAGTGAATCAACAACATCAATTGCTTGAACAAAATCCACAAAAAACAAGGTGTACCTCAAATTTGCAATATAAAGATGTGCCTCAATTGCAATATCAAGGAGTTCCACAACACCAAGATGTACCTCAAATGAAATATCAAGGAGTTCCACAACATAATGGCACACTTCAAACTCAAGATCAAAGGATTCCTCAAGTTCAATATCAAGGTGCACCCCACCCTTAAGGTACCTACAACACACAAAAAGGACTTAACCCTCCTTATACAAAAAATGGTTATCAAGGGCCCACACGTTCACAAAAACCCACCTATGATCAAACAAATGTCATCGGAAAACAAGGTTATAACATCATTCTAAACCAAACAAACACACCTACTGATGATATAACCCTGTAGTTACAAAATAACAATCAACTCGATTACCAAAACAATCAATCAAACAACCAACAAAAAAATCAAGAGCAGAAAAATTGAGAGAGGCCACAAAGGAAATATTACCAACCAAGAAGGAAATTCACCCCTTTGGGAGAGACTTTGGAGGTAATCATGCATAAACTAGTACAACAGGACCTTATCAAAATCAACAATAGTCCAACTTATGGTGAACCAAACTTTAAACTCCCTTGGTATAATGAGTATGAACGATGTGAGTTACACAAAATCAAGTGTCACACAATGAAAAAATGCATAGAACTCAAAAATATCATCCAAGACCTTATTGATAAAAAAAAATAGTTATTGAAGACAACATTCAAGGTTCAACCACTATGGATAACATTGACAATATTTCAAAAGTTGAAAAAAAAAGATCAAGAGCCATCTACCAATGACAACACCAACAATATCTCTACCTCAAATGTTGCAGATAATGATCAAAATCCATCTATCGATGATAACATTGACAATATCTCAAAAGTTGAAAATAAAGATCAAGATCCATCTACGAATGACAACACCAACAATATCTCTACCTCAAATATTGCATATAATGATCAAGAGCCATTTACCGATGATAACATTGACAATTTCTCAAAATTTGGAAACAAAAATAAATATCTATCTACCACTAATCATGTTGAAAATGTCTCTACATCATCCAATGAGAAAAAGGACATGAATCAAGAAGTTATAGACAAACATGATCAAAATAAATCACCAAAGTCTAGAAATGATCTAGTCCAACATATATGGACATTATCCAACCTCATGGAAGTATATATTGATGAAGAAGACACTCTTAATCCAACACTTATACCCAATGTAGAAAATCTAAGCCAAGAGCTATCACCCATATTTCCACATTTTGAGGAAATCCAAGGATCCTTTACAAAAAATCCATTCTTTGAAATTGATCCATGTCAAGAGCACAAACCAAAGCATATCGAAGATAACACCACACAAAGTCAAGATCAAGAATCCCTATCATAAACTTACTATGATGATTTGGCAAGTATCTTCCAAAACATCCAATATTTTTGAAAAGAAGAACAAATCCATATACCAAGTGCACATACATCTACCCATGAGATGCCTACTCCTAATGGACATGTAGATGATCTTCATCCAAAACAAGAGTCTCATACTCTTTATATCATTACCAAGGAACAAGAGTTGCCTACTCTTAACATCTCTACACATGATCAAGGTATAACATAATCTATAGACATATTAGAAATTGATCATGCAGAAGACCCTTACAATAGTTAAAGAAGTACTCCTGAGCAGTAGAGCATTGGGTATACAATAGATAAAGAAGCATTGATATATCTTGAAGAACCATCAAAATTTGATATTTCACAAAATCAAGGCAAAGATATCAATTAGGGGCATCCAACAAATTCATCGCCAACAATTCATTGAAGGAAAATTCACCATCAGCAATTCATCATCATGGAAAATTCACTACCAAGTAAAATTCACAACCAAAAATTCACCAAGTTTTTGAAATATATATTAAAAAATATTGGTGAATTGCTGGCGGTGAATTTTACTTGGTGGTGAATTTTCCATCAGTGAACTTTCCATGGTGGTGAATTGTTGGCAGTGAATTTTTCTTTGGTAAATTGTTGGCAATGAATTTTCCTAAAGCCATCAATTAGGAAGTTATCCCACATATGTAGGATCCTATCACTTATAAACTTGGATCACTTACATTTTTCAGTGAAAGCTATCTTATTGATGAAGAAGCTATCACTTTTGAAGATCCACAACATAGCAGAGGAGTAGAAATTTGTTTCCAAGGTAAATCATATCCTATTGCAAATAAAAATTTTCAACAGATGAATTATCAAGGCAGAGGATTAGGCCTACATGAATAGGGTATCCTAGAACTAGTGCAAATTATTGGAAATCCTAAGCATAAAGGTCTTGGTTATTCAACAATTAAGGGAGGACTAAACATATTAGTGATACCTCTATAATACTGGGGGCAACTTTATCTAATGCAAACATCAACATAGAGAGCATGAAGAGTCTTTATGGCGAAATTGCTACCAATGATACAACTAGCCATATCATGAATCATCATCCACATATTTTTCCAACCTCTAATTGGGACCAACAACAAGGGAAAAGGCTATACCAAAGAAAGGAACAAGTCATTGAAGCAAAAGAATTAGTAAAACAAAATGGACAAGCAAAAGTCAAATGGATACAAAAGAAAAAGAAAGAAAATAATCCCTATCAAACTCCATTGGTCAAAGAAACTATAGGGAAAAATAAAATATGGAAGTTCATCCATCAAAAAATTCCAATGATGCAAAAGAAAGCTTCACTAGTGACCTACAAGGTATATCAAGAAGTTGGTCCCTGTAGACATTGAAAAATATCCTAGATGATATCATACACTTGAATCAGGTTTACTAACATCATTTCCTTTTCAAACCCATCCTCTTTTCACTTAATTGATAAAATTATCCTAGCTATTTAATTAATTGCCTCATTTTCACCCATTAATCTAATTCGCCAAATCAGGTTAATTCATCCCCTTTCATGCTAACATTTCATCTCATTAAATTAAATAGATCAAAATATTTAATTTAATTCCCTAAGTCTTCTAATTTAATTAAATAACCCTAAGTTATTTAATTAAATGTCATTTCATCTCTCCCCCATTCATTAAATCATTTAATATAATGAATATCACTTTAATTCTTCAAATTCACTAATTGCATGATTAAACCTTGTTTAATTATCAATTAAACTAATTTTCCTCCAAAAAGGGAATATTCCCATGGAATATTACTTATCCCTTTTTTGCACAATTAAAAATTTCTTTTAATTTGCAAAATATCTATTTCCTCATCTATGAGAATATTCTAAATAATATTCTCTCCTCCAATCATCTCACTTGGCTTCTTGAACAAGCTAAACCTTTAACCTCTTGAGTAAATCACCTGGTGACTTGTGTGTGCAGGTCAAAAGTGTGTTTGTTTGGAACAAATGTGAGCCCTTGATTAAATCCCATCTTCCACTCTCATCCATTGATGAAATACATAATCCATGCCTCTTATTTCCTCCATTCTTGAGTATTGATTATCTTTTTCAATCTCAATCCTTCATTTTCTCATTTGATCTCCTATGAATAGAACACTATTTGGAGACAAATGGATCCATCTTTCAATTGCAAACTTATGCTCTTGAATTCATTCTCACTTACACTCAATTTTTACTCACTTTTAGCTTATTTTAGTTCATTTTTCATTACATAATAGCTTAATACATCCATTAATGCCTTTCATGCATCCATCTTAGCTTGTTTATAAATTAGGGTTTCCATCTTTTAGCTTAGAATTAGCTTATATTAGCTTAATTGCATAATTAGATCAATTTTAGCATTAATTTAGTTTGCATCATGTTTAATTTAGCATAAATCAAGTTTTCATCTATTTATCACAATTGTTTTTATTGACGCCAAAACTTGACAAGGTAATAGTGTCTTATGGGAAACTCAGTTTATGGGGGACCTTTTGCACTAAACTTAGTGACCTTCGGGTTTTTAGAGAAGTCGGCTTCTTCTATAATGGGGGTTTGCAAAGGGAAAAAGAAATGGATATAATAAAATAAAGTCTAACCTAAGGTGATGCGCCAAGACTTAATGATAGGCACAATAAATCATGGATCTAAGGGCCTAATTTGTATTTGTAGTGTTCCAGAAAATCAGAAATTGAAGATTATAGCATAGACAATCCATTCATTGACATAAAATAACATTGCCTACATTCCTATTGCTAAGAAGAGTCATTAGACATGATCTAGATCAGCAAACTTGCATTCAAAATATATAGAAGTTCTCAAATGAAATGTCTAGACAATAAAAGCGCAGTTTATAGTTTAATCAAATAGCATGAAAGAATAGAAAGGTCAAACAATTGGTACAGTCTGAAAGCCCTTTGCAATAAAATAAAACAATAATAAAGGCCTGGTGTCTTTTCCTAAAACCAGTGTTCCTTGAAAATTCTTGACCCTTTTCTCACAACAGAGAAAATTATATATAGTAGGAAAAAACCCCACCGCCTCGGAGAGTAGCAACAAAATTTTTTTTGCTATCCCCTGGCAATGATGCAGAAATAAGAATATTCCCCAAGCCGTTGCAATAGAAATGATTTGAAACCAAGTATCTGGTCATTCCAGGCATAAGTGCATCCTCCGCAAATGATGGCAGTGGTCTCGACAAGGCTAATCAGACAAGTGTCACCATTCTGTGCAAATTTTTGACACATAGTGGCCAATCACAACATTTTGTTTGTCTGGTTGATCGCCTGAATACGAGATATGTCGACTAGGCATGTGGCAGCCTTTCACTGCCCGTGTGAACCTTTCTCTCTCGCCACTAAGTACTTGCACCATGACTACACATGTTGAGTGGGCATAGCACTATCCAATAGCAGAGGAAACGATCATTAGCAGGGTGCAAAAGAGATGTGTGGCAGCATTTCACTGCCCACAGTCATCACTTCATCTCCACACAGAAATATTTGTGAATGGTAGACACATAGCAAGAGTACACCATAGACAACAATTGTGAGGCCCACCAAATTCTTGGGAGTGGGAACTTCATGGAACTCGATCAGAGCTAGATGAGGAAGCAAAAAAGAATGATCAAAAATAGCACACAACTACGACACGTGGAAGTATAGCAAGGATTCCCGAGATGCAAAAGGAACAGAAACCTTCAGGATGTGCAGAGAAGACATGTGGAGGGGAAAAGCAGAATTTTGATAAAAATACAAAGTTAATTCCCTACAATGCACGGGCTGATACATAGAGGAAAAGTACACTCGAAGGGAGCTCATTAAATTCTTATTAATAGTTTTGGTGACTACCAGGGGCGTTTTACTTGAGGAATAGAGTACCCAAAATCTCTCTAGTTTACAGGCCAGAGTGCCATTTCATTAGATAACAAAGTCAGAGATATGAAAGAGCTACCTACAGAGGCAACCATTCATCTTCAGATGACCTTACCATGTTGTGCAAATTCTCCTATGCTCCACTTAGATCAATAGTTTCTTTATGAGGCAGTGCATTAGGTAAACCGACCCCTGCTTCACAATGAAACAATAGCTGTGCAAGCAGATGAATAACTCCCTCAAAGTCAATTGTAGTAGGAGGATGACTAAAATTCCTAAAAGCACCCGGATCATTTTCCCTCTCTTTTATTCTTTCTACAATCTGCTTAGTTGTAGCAATAGAGCCATTTTCAAGGAACGGGGATGAAAAACCCACCCTATTTAACTTGAAGAAACTCTACCATATGTTGTCCAGTATCTTGCTCAAAGTAGCCTCGGATTATTTAGTGTGCTGAAAGGCAGAGTGGCAATGCATAAAATTATTTTCCGTCTGAGCAACAACATCCCTATCTTTAATTCCTACTCTGGCAAGGTTTTCATCAGAGACCAAGTATAGCTCGATGAGTAGATCTTTTGCTTCCGGTACCTTCTCCAAGGTAAACCATGGGAACTTCTCAATTGTATCATGAGGCTCTTGGCTCATCTTTGATGCCTTGGTGATGAATCGAAGGGTGGGCTGCAATGTTAGGAAAAAAAATTTAATCTTTTCCCAGTGAGAAATATACAACTGCCTAACCATCAGAATAATGTCCAGCTGTGTAGGAGAAGACAAGAGAGATTTTAAGGGAAGTGATCTCCGTGTCCCTTGAGTTAATGGCCTCATCTAACTCTACCCTTTTCTTTTTCTCGGATGCCAGTTGCTCCGCAGAGCTGCTCATTTATTTATTCCAATTCTCCTCAGCTCGGGAGTGATTTGCTAAGTGCATGTCCAAAGAGCACTTTATCTCTTGGAGCTCTTCTTCTAATTGAGCTTTTAGGCTCTTAAATTCAGTGTCCTTTTCTTGTATTTTTTGCTCATATTGAGCTTTTTGGTGCTCCAAAGCTTCATTCCTCTATGCCACTCCTTGAGTATACTCAAGGCAAAGTCGCTCCAGCTCTTCATTCTTTAGCTACAAATTCTTCTCTGCTTCCTGATTCTTAGCATGTAGCTCTTTTACCATGGCAGGGTTGATAGTCTGAATCTTCGCAAGCTCACCCTGAAGTCTATTCTTCTCACCCTCTACTACTAGCACCCTTTCTGTCATATGTGCAACATCTTCCTCTAGAGATTTCTCTTTTTTCTCAAAAAAACTAACTCTTTCCCTTACCGCTTTAAGTTGCTCATCCTTCTTGTTTAGCTGGTGGCCAATTTTAAGAAAGTTAGAGGTGACCACCCATTTTTTTTCCTCCATAATATCAACCATATCCTACGGTTAGGCCACCTTCATGTCAATCCCTACCTCATATATTTCATAGTCTTCTGGGTGCATCTCCCCCTGAGGCTTGGTTACTCTCGGGTACATGGTTGCAAACTTCAGTTCCTGCTGGGTCTCATCATAAAGAGTATTTTTTGGTTCAGTAGAAGCACTGTCATCTTTTTCCCTACGCTTTTGCATTCTACTTGCATGTGCTTCCTTTCTGTAATCAATCTACACCATAAATTCGGCTGGTGACAAAACTAGTCTGCCTACGAAAGGAGCACCAAAAGGTATGGCATATGGATAGGTAACCCTGATAGGCGCGGGCATTTTATTTTTCTGGAGAGTGATAGTTTATGAGGAGAAGTGGGGCACATTCCAAATCTCGGTTTGAGGACCAACAAAAGGGCTAGCCACTTTCTACAACTCAATTGGTGAATCAGTGGGAGGACACATAAGTTGGAATGGTGGAGGGGTTGTCATTGTGGAGTCAGCCTGTTGCGATGGAAGAGGATCTACAACAATAGCAAAATAAGGGGTGTCTGCAGAGGGCACACCTTTGGAAAGTGAGGCAAGGAGAGCCTAAGCGGTAGTGGCTGGTGTAAGGGTTCATGGAGGAGTAAAGTCGAGCAAAGTCATCTGTGAGAATTGAGAGAAACCTCCCGCATGTGTTGGACTAAAAGTGGGAAACAGAGGACCAATACTCATGGTAGGAATCACCACTGAGGCAAGGGAAAATACCAAGGAATGAGAAGAAAGGGAAGAAGGAGCGAATTTTACCTATTGACTGGTCGATTGTGGCTCATGAATCATTAGTGACTCTTCCTCAGCCTTAGACTCTTGACTAGCTGCAAGCATCTATCTTCTGGCGGGTTCTTGCGAACCCTCTCCGATAATGGTCTCTATACACTACCGTTTTGCGGGCGGGGTCTCCTAAGCTTTGGAAGCTATTGTCATTTGCTACTGTGATACCCTAGCTGCCTTAGTAGCCCAAGTGAGTGTATGTGAAGCCCTTGATACATTAAAACACACATTCATGGCTACATAGGCAGGTTGTTCAGAACCTTTTTCCTTCAGCGCGGAGGATGTAGAAGTTGTCACTTCCTCTTCCTGCTCTTTAGACTCATCCTCTGGGTCATCGCTCTTATTGATGCTATAGTCTAGGCTAGGGTGCTCATCATCCCACCATTTTTCAAATTGCTTGTCCTCCTTCAAGCTCTCATAAGGAGCATCTAATTTCCCTATCTCTTGGCAATACTTCCAGAAAGTTTCTATCTTTTCATCAGTCCATTCTTCATCCTTTCGCAACTTGTTGTATATGGTGTGTTCCATGTGGACATTATCTATGGCCACCATCATACCAAAGTAGAACTTGTGCCATGGCCCTTTGTTATCTTGCGTGGGAATATGTGCTAGTTCAACAAAATTTTCATCCTTGTCTGCCCATGGGTTACGCCGCTTTTCCCAGTAAGGTCGAGGAACATGAGTAACTTTCATGTGCAGCTCTGGCATGTCATTGAAGGTTGTAATCCCACTTGTAACTTACCAAAACCAACCCTAAATGAGCTAGTTTATCCTGCAATAACTGATCTAATTTTTTCTTTAATAGAGTCACTGTTTTGAAATTCTTCGAACAAGCGAAGAATCCTTTTCTTTTGACACTTTTGCTGTTGCAGAAGGTAAAATCAATGATACACACTTTCCTATACATTTCAAGCATGAGCACCCTATTTGTGATGCAAGCTGGGAGAAGGAAGGGTTGACTAGTGAAGCCCCACATCTGGAGAATTGTGAAATATGTTCCTAAGAACCAGTCACAAGTGGGAGTGAAAATTTGCATATATCCGGTCTGATCCCTATTGAGCTAGATTATGTCACCTTCTCCTAGTAAATCATGCAAGACTGGAGTTATAAAATAATCTGAAAATGCATAATAATCATATGATATGGAAAGAAAGGGCGTCCACGTGGATGTTGGCTTCCTCTTCCCCCGTTCATCAAAAATTGATAATTCAAAATACCCACTGAATAAATCAAGGTTTTGATGTAGGGACATGTGAACTGGGAATGAAAGAAATCTAAACTTTCCCTCCACCAGGTAATTTTTTATTTTCCGTATCATTTCATCTACCATGAACTCAGTGAAATCATACCAGAAGGTATCGTGTTGTTTGTGGAATTGGAAGGCCGATCCCAGTTGAAAGGTTTCCACCATATCATCAGAGTCTCAGCCGTACAAAAAAGCTAGAATGACATGGCATCCTACATATCCTCATGAAATGAACCGCGTGGCAACGAAATACTTTGAAGTTTAGCACCTGGGACACCTTTCTTACCAATCTCCTCCAAGAAGAAATCTGAGTTCTTTTTCATCGCCTTCCATGTTTTTTCTTCTTTACCAGGGTAAAAGGACTCAATTTTCTCTCTTCTTTTACTTGGGTCTAGAATGCATAGCATATGCCAAATGGCCTGTGGGCTAATGTAAACTCTTAAGTTTCGGCCCTCGATGTAGCGGGTGCTAGGGTTATTATGCTGAATGGAAGCATCAATTATCTCCGGGTAGTAATGTACCAGCAAGACCATGTATTGTGGAAGACCATTGTACCAAACCTTTCTTACTGTAGACATGTCCGCCTTCGGTGCTGTCAACCTTGCACAGGCTACTTCTCTTAAGGATTTATGGTTTTTTGCGAGTCGTGGGTCATAAATATTATCCCATTTCTCTTCAACCCTTTTCTTGTTTCTACAATCTTTGGGCCTACTCAGCTCTATCGTATATGCCCTCTTTGGCCTGCTTGGTATACCAGAAATAGCATATGCCTAATCCTCATAGACGTACACATCCTCTGATGAATGTATGGTTGTAAACAACTCCTAGCCAATCTCCTCTTGCATTTGTTGTGCTGAACTCTCTGACATTTTTCTTCAAATGAAAACTTGTGCAGGTTCTAAACTTTGTAAATTTTATCCAGCTCTAGATATGCTAAAAAAAACTTCTCTACACCTTAAGTCTTGGCATTTTTGAAAATACTTTGAATCATTAAACCTTTTCATGCAATATTTGGCTATGTTTTCTCAAGGTGGTAGAGGAAAGCATGCTTTTTGCATTTAATTCGGCATGTACCATTAGTTTTGTGATTTGTGTAAAATGAATTACTTTTCATTTCGAGACGGAAAGAATTCATTATTGCATTTGGAAACCATGTGATATGTTGTGATTCCCTTGAAACTTGAGCCAACAATTTTCCTTCTAACCTTGCATTAGTATGTGCTGGTAATTAATATCTTGGACAAAATGATTAAACCAAAGCAAATATTCATAGCTTGAAAAGATATGGATACTGCCTTGGGCTCTGGGAAATGCCTGTGAGATGACACAATAGCCTACAACCATATAGCTTATTGCCGATGAGCTCCACCTTTTTAAAGCTAATTAACTAGCTCTTATTAATCTAGCAGACATTGAACCGTACCTCTGCAAATGCAACTAGTCTAGAAATGCTAGCAAACATAGGTACGCCTTCCAAGTTGGCACTTGGTTATCATCAAGTTTTCTCAAAATGGATTAGCATGTGCTTTCTCATTTTTTCTATAAATAGGCCACTAAATAGTGATGAAATCACACTTAGCATTTGAGCAGTTTTAACAATAGGTAATTGGTATAGTCTTAAGCAAGTTTTCTCATAGGCTAGGTGGTAGGTAAGGTTCAGTGTTAGTTAGAAGGTATAAGCATAGTGTCAATATCATGGATACTCCTATTAGGTTAACCTCTTATAAGTCACAATTTTTTTTTTTGGGGGAGCTTTCCACTAGGTGATTGAAGAGAATGACCAAGAATAAACACTCCTTGGTTTTGGTAGCCATAAAATGGGTTCTGGGTAGGGACTGTATAGATTATGAGGACAAGTACCATGCGAATATTGATATCTGTTCACACTTTGTAGCATTGATGTTACACATTGGTATCCCCAGGCCCCTAACTTTGAAGCTAGTTAAGGAAATATTTCCAAGAAAGTACCTTAATGGCCTAGGTGAGATTGTCGCTCACGCTACATATGGGGTAGGCCTGCCATCAGCCAGTGACCTCTATCGCTACATTGAGGAAGAAGCGGTAGTTGTATGGTTGTCATTTATCAATGGATTCTTCCTTCATACATGCGACGAGCATCAGCAGAGGGTTACCCAGGCTTTGCACTTTCTATTCCGCAGCTACAATGTAATACTATTATATGACATCGATTGGTATACTGACTTCAGGAACTTGGTGTTTCCCTCGCCAATGACGGTTGTGTCGAATGACTTTGCTTCTACTGTCGAAGAACCTACTGACAAAGACACGATAGGCGCCACCATAGAAGAAGCAGTAGATGTTTCCATAGATGTGTCAATTGCTGCCTCCCGTGCTCTTGGATAAAATGCCTCCCTGCTCCTGGATAAAATGCCCCCAATTTCTTTATTTTTTGCTATTGCATACATCACCTGCCTTACAATTTTGTATATAAGCTTGAAAAAGGCTATAAATATTGCATATATGAAAGAATAGCTTGAATAGTCATATACTTTTTGGATTATGGCTTTCTCAGCCATTTTTCAATGTAAAAACAAAAGAATATACATAAATAGGTATATATCTTTTAAAAAATCCATGGCTCTTTCTTCCATTCTGCATTTCTATTGTATGGGCTCTTTTATTAGCATATGTGTTCATTTTCTTTGTACATGGGTGTGTTTTACATGTAAAGCAATCCCGCTGCTCTACCCTCTACAATTATGGGCTATTTCCACAGAAACATGAACCAATTTCAAAAAAGACCGGCCAACACAAAGGGAAATAAAATAAAAGCATTATTCACATATGTACAAAAATAGAACTCAACACTTAATGGAACAACTTAAGATGAATCCCATTGACCGGGATTCCTAACGGTTCCTATTCCATACTTTCTAACTCAAAAGCATTATGCTTCCTGCACTGAATGATTTTAAAGGGGCCCTCCCATAGGCTATCAAATTTACAATGTTGACTTGGCTTAGCAGCCCTTTTATCATATTTCAGTACTAAGTATCTGCACTTTAGGCCTTGGTCAAAAGCCTTCTTGTCAAACCATCGCTTGACCACTTGTTGGCGGTTTGTCATGGCTATTAAGGAATTCTCCCTTTTTTCCTATACTTCTAACAATTCAACAAGCTGAACCTCCATGACGCCATTTTGTTCTATCTCAAGAGATTTCAACAGTTGGAGTGCTAGAATCTCCATAGATATAGGCAACAGTGCCTCTTTCCCGTTTACCAACACATAAGACGAAGTCTTAAGGACTTGCTTAGGAGTTATACAATTTTCCCAAAGTGCTACTCAGAGGTTTTTATGCCATTCTCTCTAGTGTTTCGAACCAATTATTTTAAGGAGTCAGACTAGGTTCTTGTTTGTTGACTCTGTTAGGTCGTTTCCCTGTGGGTAATAATTTGATGATGCCTTAAGGAATATGCCATTTGTTAACGTAAAGTGACATACCTTTGTTCCTAGGAAAGCTCTGGCATTATCAGAAATGATAGTCTTTCGAGAACCGAACCTTGTCACTAGCTCTTCGAGAAAATCCACAATCTCTATCTCTGTTGCATTTTTAAGCGGAACGATCTTTATCCATCTCGTGAAGTAATTTGTGGCAGTCATAATCCACTTGTGCCTGGCACTAGAAGCGGGATTAATCATCCCGATGAATTCTAGGCCCCATTGTGCAAATGGTTCATCTACCACTATAGGTTTGAGAGGCATTGTGGAATTCCTCCTTTTGTTAGTAAAGAACTGGTATTTTTCGCAAGATTTTACCAAAGAGTGGGAGTCATTGAAAAGTGTAGGCCAATAGTAACCTGTGCACATGATTTTGATGGCGGTGGTCTTAGCAGAGAAGTGTTCACCCATAGTGCTATTGTGGAACGTGTCAAGGATTCTCTTCGCTTGCTCTGTAGTAATGTATTGCAAGAGTAGACCATTGAAATTCCTTTTGAAAAGGACCCCCTCCACTAGCGCATATCCTCAATTTTGTAGCCAGTAGTATCTCCTCTTTTGGGAGGAGAGACCTAGCAGATACTTTCTTGTTTGCATAAACCTCATTCTATATGTCATCCAACAACCCTCTGATTCTGATTCATTGATCAGAACAAGCTCCAGTTGCTCTCCTTCGGCGGGTATCTCCTCATTCTGCGCCATGTATTCGCACAGTCCTCTTCCTTTTACAGTATTAGTGGGTTTGACTTCAATGTCATATTCAAGGATCTTGGTGATCCAATTAACTCTTTTTTCTATGATTTCTCCCTCCATGATATATTTGTGCACACTGGAATGTGCGACATAAACAAACACTTTGTTGTAGGAAATTAGATGGTGGAACTTTTTAAGTCCCTTCATTGTTGCAAAGGCTTGTCTTTCGACGAAATTATAATTCGTCTAATATTCCTTCAAGGTATGAGAGTAGAATGCCACTGGGTGTTCTCCCTTTCCTTCATAATCCTTTTGGGTTAAGACAGTATCAATACTGGACTTGCTACTGAATGCATACATTATAAAATCCTTAGATAAATCTGGATTAACCAATATCGGAGTTGCAAAAATAGCGTCCTTGACTTTTTCAAAGGCTTCCCAAGCTTTGGTGTTCCAATTGAAGGCTTGATCCTTTTTAAGCATCAGGGTGATTGGCATAATTATTCCTGCAAAGTCAGAATAAACTTGCTAACAAAATTTACCTTGCCCAGGAAGGACTGAACACCTTTCTTATTCATTGGAAGGGGAAGTTCCTTGATAGCTTTTAGTCATTCGGGGTCGATTGAAATTTGTTCCTTAGATACCACATGTCCTAACAACTTTCCTTGCGGTACCCTGAGCTCCTGACACTTTTGAAAAAATATTTCTAAGTGGTAAAAATGATCATCTTTAGATTTAGAAAACACGGTAAGATCATCTAAATAAATTAGAATAAAACTATTGATTAGCTCACTGAACGCGATGTCTATCGCCCGCAGGAATGTCGCCCCTGCGTTGGATAAACCAAAAGGAATTTTAGCATAAGAAAATGTTCCCCATTTTGTAGTGAACGTGGTCTTGTGCTGATCCTCCTTCTTAACTCAAATTTGATTGTTACCGAAGAAATCATCCATCAGAGAAAACATTTCTGATCCTGCTATCGTTTGTAAGATTGACTCCATAGAAGGCAACAAATAATGGTTCTTCAGGGATGCTCTGTTTAGGTCTCAGAAGTCTACACACAAGCAGATATCTCCATGCTTCTTTCAGAACAAGACCAAATTGGATACCCAACTACTATGCTTGATTGAGAAGACAATGAGTGACTCAATTAGCTTGGTTAGCTCTTACGCTATTAGCGCTTCAATTTTGGGGTTTACTAGACTCTGCTTTTGTTGGACTAGTTTTTCACCCTCTATTAGCTCGATCATGTGTTGAATGATATCAAGATCATACCCCTCCAGATCATTATAGTACTAGGCCACTACTTCATATCTCTCATAGAAATTGATGAGTCTTTCTTTATCATGATGCGGGACATCCTTCCCGACTTGAAGATTTCTACCATTTGTGACCTGAAGGTCTATGTAATCACTTTTTTTTGCTATGAACTTCCATCTATCATTCATTGCATCATCACAATCAATTTTTTTTTTGAGAGTAACCAATCCTTTTGGATGTTTGTTGGATTTGAGCTGCACGATTTTTCCTTCATAAGCCTCAGCAATCTTTAGTTGAAGTTGATGGGTGAATTCTCCTAACTGCTGGATGAACGAGGCGATGTGTTCATCACTTTCAAAAACCTGCCAACTCCAATCATTGTCAGGAATCACTGGTCGGACTAGTACTCGTACTAAATGTTCGTTATGTATAAGGTTAGAGGCAAGATCAAACTGAGCACCAATCATGGCCATGCGATTTGCATTGCTATTTTGTCCTTGGGAAATAGTCTAGATGTTGAAGGCTTCAAAACTCTCAACCAGGTCCCAGACTCAGTGCCGATAGGATCTCATGCAGAAATCCCTTGCCATGGAAATCCCTTGGATTTGGTTGACTACTAGTTCATAATCTATGAACACCATTAATTGCTTAATTCCCATCCGCTCCACAAGGCTTAAACCTTGAACTAATCCTTCATATTCAACCTCATTGTTTGAACAAGAGAAATGAAAACGGAGAGACCTTAGAAATTTTTCATCTTGTGGGGATAATAGACATATCCCAACTCCAGTGCCTACTTTACCTCTTGCTCCGTCAAAGTACAGCGGCCATAGCTCATTTTCTTAGCTACCTTTGAACTCTTTGGCAACCTTTGGGAGCACTTGGTCTTCATCATAAATTACATAGGTGCCCAATCCTGCAGCATGATAATTGTCAAAAGGGTCACTATCCATGTGTTCACTCAACAAAGAATCTTCTTGGTCATCTCAGTCTCCGCTCACCTTTTCTTCCTCTAGTAATTCAACACAATACATTTCTTGCTTGGTAATAGAGGTATGTGTGGCTTCAAAATTGATTAGGGCTTCATCCGCTACATGTTCATAATACAAAGCCTCTGATTCTATCTTCATTTTTGCATCGTGTTTGGTTTTAAGAATCAGATGTGACCAATCCAAGGACATGTATCCTCCCACCTTTGAAGTAAATTCTCAAGATAGACAAAGACCGAACATGGGAGGAACATCTATGATCACAGTGTCTTGCGACAATGTGATACTAGGGCAAGCAAATAGAGTTAAAGGAAGTGCCTTGATGACACCTATGGTTTCAACTTTGTTCCCATCAAGCTACATTATCCCCCTTTTCATAGGTTCATAGTTGAGTCCTAAAGCTTCGGCTATCTGTTTAGGCATAACCGTGGTGCTAGTGCCATAATCAATCATAGCATTGTGCAATACCTTCTTTCCTATAATGAGAGTTAAGAAGAAGGGTTGGGGCTTCAACTTATCTCTAACTGTGATAGGGGATTATTTTGTATTGTTCATAAGGACTTTAGCTGGTGGTAGTTTATTAACAACCTCTGCATTGGCTAATTGCTTTGTTGGTGTTGCACTGATCTCTTCTTGAAGCACCTTTTGTAATTGTATTTTTTGCTCTGGGATAACTAGAATGTCCCATAGAGACACATTAGCAGATGACTTCTTCGATTGTTCTACCACATTAAAAGGTGACAAACTTAGAGGTTTCTGCTCTTTGGCTCTTGTTATAATAATTTCCTTTCATGGTTGAGATGGTAGCAGGGCGGTGGAAGTGCCAGGAATCTAATCGGAAGCACCTTTGAGTTGCGGGCTGGCTAGATGCAGAACAACTGACTTGCCAGTAAATCTCCTCTTTGAGTGCGTGTTATAATCAGATTGCACTTGCAGTGTTTTGGATATGAATGTATCATTAGCAAACACTGTTTCTTCTTCCTCCATCCATGAGAAAAGTGCACGATCAGGAGCGATGTCGGACTCTTGTTCTAGAGACATCCCTTGCATTTGCGTGGTAAGAACCACACTCTCCATTTGTGGTGAGGGATATACATAACCCCTGTGGTTTGGCGTCATGACTTTGCTACGTTGTTCCACCACCTTTTGTTGTAAGTTGTCACACAGAAAATTCTGGGGCACATGCGCATCGTCGCAAGGGAAGCACCATGGATTGATGTCATCAATGAGGTTATTCTTCCCCGTGGTTAATTCCCTACTCGAGCTTGGTGAAGAGCTTGTTAGTAGAGTAGGCACTAGCACCATTTGGTTGACCGTCAGAGCTAGTGAATTGGTGCGGGAAGAACTGCCTTCGTACTGATTCTGCTGATATGAAGATTGTTCACCTTGATAGTTTTGATAGGAAGGCTTCAGAGGCATTGATTAGTTCCATTTGAGGGTGGTTATGTCATTTTCCATGGTTCAAAAAATTTCTTTAAGATCACTCATTTCATCTTTGGAAGAACCAGATGTAGAGGCAACATTTTGTGGTGCTGCCGCGTATGTGTACATTGACTAGGGAATTGCAGGCACGCTAGTTGACGTGGCTTCTTGTGCGAGAATCGATAATTCAGGAAATATTAGCATGATAGGCTGAGAAGGTAACTTTCCGCAATCTATCAAATGATTCTCGGCCTTGACAGCGACACCATAGGCATCTAGTAGAATATCTCCTCCCAAAGACTTGATCATCATAGAAATGTCAGAATTGATGGACTTCAGATAAAATATGAATGCCAACTCAGGAGTCGGGCATATAATAACAGGGATCCTCTACCAATTTGTGTGAAATTAGGCATTAAAATCCATCGGAGCCTCTTGGGGCGCTCATTTTATGATAGATAGTTGATAATATAGTGAAGAGTGATCTCTGTCATTTAAGAACCTCTCATAGAATGGATCTCTGAGCTCATCCCAGGTGCGAATAGTGCCAGGTGACAGTGTTCGGCACCAATCCAGTGCCTGGCCTTTAAAAGATGCGGTGAAAAGCCTTAGAGCTACATTTTGTGCTATGATCCTATGTACCAGACTAATGCAGAGACAAAGGTTCACAACATCCAACTTAGTTCATGAAATAGAATACTCTTTCTTTGAGGCAATTTCAACTACTCATTCTTGAGGAATAAGGCTCCAAAGAGGCCAATATAACAAAGCATGTAACCTCAAATCAACTCCAAAACCACAAATAACTAGAGGCAGCATTGAATCAACTCATAAAACTATCAACTCAATCATCTTTCTCAAGAAAAATCATCTATTAAAGTAGCAAATACAAAAATCCATACTCAAGGCTTGTACAAAGCTTCATTCAATGAGGGTTTGTAGAAAGTATGTTTTCTAAACCTCATACCAACTTGTCACACCTTCAATAATAATAGAATATGTCTACACAAACTCAAACAATCATCAAAAATTGCTTCCCCAAAAGATTTCACACTTTTCCATCCTTGAACCTCTCAAATTCACCCAAAACATGCAATTTTAACAACTAGGGCAGCCTAGGGCATCACCAAAAACATATCAAAACTTATTCAAATTCTCTAAAACTTTGGATATATTAAGAACACCTCAAAATGAATCTTTCCACAATTTTTTAGAAGTTTCCACTATACAAATTAGAAGAAATCACTTTTTTTTTTGTATGCAACCCCAAAAACCCTATGTTCAAAACAGTTTTTAAGAAATGACTTGTTTGACCCCTTAAATGGAATTATAAAAATTACTGGTAAGAATAAAGTTTGTCCATCATATCAATATATTTCCATATATACAAGTTTTAAGTCCGTACCATTCCGTACTTGTCTGTACCAACATGTTTTCTGACTGTAATTTCTGAAAAAACGTTTTCTGAACTGCCTGCCTACACAAAAATCATCATAACTTTCTTATTACTCAATGAAAATGAGTGAAACTTGAACCAATGGAAATATTATTAAATAACCTACACCATAAAACTACTTTTGCAAAGTTTATAGGCCGTAATATTTTGTACAAGGCCTGGAAACAGGGAGAAAACTGTTAAAACTTCAAAACAAGGTATTGAAATTGACAAAATTGATTCCAAATTACATTTTTCCCCTTTGGCTCACCTCTCTAAGGCTTAAATAGATGATTACAACATAAATAATAACTTCCCCTTCATTTCCAACTAATAAACTACCCTTTACAACCAAGTGACCTTTCATATTCTTGTTTTTGTTCATATTTTTGCACTTTTGCAATTTTACATGTTTTGCAACTTTTGCAATAAATTGACTCAACCAACCCCTTAGTGACTTTAAATATATTAAAATATAACCACCCAAGACCTTTTACAATGCTTTTACATACATTTTACATTCAAAGATTCAATTTTTGAAATTTAGCCTTTTGAAGGCATTTGTGAGCAAGGTGCTCCTGCACCATACAACCAACCATCAAAACTTTCCAAGTCCCTTGGAAACATGCTTGTACTTGCAAAAAAAATTAATCTTCCTTGTTCTTTGTTCCTTCTTTATCTTCATTCGTCTTTTCCTTGTCTTCTCTAACCAATCCTTTGTTCAACTTCTCATCTACTCCCATCAGTGTACTCTTTAGGCTGTAAACTCAAGTGCTTCTTCAGAAAACTATCCATCTCTCTTTAACCTACAAACACAAACTCAAACACGAACTCAACAAACCATCCATCTACCCAACAACAGATCCTGCAAGTTGTGTCTCTCTCTTTTCCTCTGCACCTTCTACCCAGCTTAATCTCCATTGGAGGATGGTGACCACAGACCTTTCCTCATCTGCCAACACACAACTCATAAAATTTCCTCTTTGCAGTTAGATGGACCAAGCACTTGCAACCAAACTCAATAACAATAACTCAACAACCCAGATCAGCTGGATCTGATACCAATTTGATGCAGAGACAAAGGTTCATAACATCCAACCTAGTTCATGAAATAGAATACTCTTTCTTTGAGGCAATTTCAACTACTCATTCTTGAGGAATAAGGCTCCAAAGAGGCCAATATAACAAAGCATGTAACCTCAAATCAACTCCAAAACCAAAAATAACTAGAGGCAGCATTGAATCAACTCATAAAACTATCAACTCAATCATGTTTCTCAAGAAAAATCATCTATTAAAGCAACAAATACAAAAATCCATACTCAAGGCTTGAACAAAGCTTCATTCAACGAGGGTTTGTAGAAAGTATGTTTTCTAAACCTCATACCAACTTGTCACACCTTCAATCATATTGGAATATGTCTCCACAAACTCAAACAATCATCAAAAATTGCTTCCCCAAAAGATTTCACACTTTTCCATCCTTGAACCTCTCAAATTCACCCAAAACATGCAAATTTTAACAACTAGGGCAGCCTAGGGCATCACCAAAAACATATGAAACCTTATTCAAATTATCTGAAACCTTGGATATATTAAGAACACCTCAAAATGAATCTTTCCACAAATTTTTAGAAGTTTCCACTGTACAAATTAGAAGAAATCACTTTTTTTTTGTATGCAACCCCAAAAACCCTATGTTCAGAACAGTTTTTAGGAAATGACTTGTTTGACCCCTTAAATGGCATTATAAAAATTACTGGTAAGAATAAAGTTTGTCCATCACATCAAGATATTTCCATATATGCAAGTTTTAAGTCTGTACCATTCCGTACTTGTCCATACCAACATGTTTTCTGACTGTAATTTCTGAAAAAACATTTTCTGAACTGCTTGCCTACACAAAAATCATCATAACTTTCTTATTACTCAATGAAAATGAGTGTAACTTGAACCAATGGAAATATTATTCAATAATCTACACCATAAAACTACTTTTAAAAAATTTCTATGCCGTACTATTCCGTACAAGGCCTGTAAACAAGGAAAAAACTGTTAAAACTTCAAAACAAGTTATTGAAATTAAAAAAATTGATTCCAATTTACATGTTTCCCCTTTGGCTCACCTCTCCAAGGCTTAAATAGATGATTACAACATAAATAATAATTTCCCCTTCATTTCCAACTAATAAACTACCTTTTACAACCAAGTGATCCTTCATATTCTTGTTTTTGTTTATATTTTTGCACTTTTGCAATTTTACATGTTTTCCAATTTTTACAATAAATTGACTCAACCAACCCATTAGTGACTTTAATACATTAAAATATAACCACCCAAGACCTTTTACAATGCTTTTACATACATTTTACATTCAAAGATTCAATTTTTGAAATTTATCCTTTTGAAGGCATTTGTGAGTAAGGTGCTCCTGCACCAGGATTCCACCTCCACTTCATATGAAGAGTCATATTCAATGGTTGATTCCTCTGGTTCAGTTTCATTAGGTTGACCTCGCATGTGTATCACAACATTGGGGTCAAATGCATTCGCTTGATTATCAAAAGCTTGATGATTGCTAGCTGAATACATTTGGGAAATTGCATCTTGCTCTTCCTATGTTTTCTCATAGCTTATGACACCCCAAGGAAGATAATTAAGAGTCAATTCTTTGTCTTCATATTCTATGTCTCCATCTTCATCATCACCATCATCTATTTCCAGATCTTTAGTTAAATGACAACATTCAACAATTACTTGTTCTGGTTCTAACACTTCTCCCTGATTTGGTGACCTTAACCTTCAGGCATTTGCAGCATTACCCTCACTTGAAGAAACATGACCGTGCTCCACCCTTTCCACAATATTGATCCAATTGATGACTTGGTCTAGGCTACAAGGCTTTAAATCCTTAGGCCACTGACTAGATCTTGACATATATGCTTCATAAAATACATTAATGCACAGTTGACCACTGGGTCTGAAACTCCCAGGAATCTCCATCAGTATATCCAAGAATCTTGAAAATAAGTCACATGGTGACTCATTTACATGTCTGCTTATCTCATGCAATTTCTTGATAGAGAAGAATATGCTAGACTTCCCTCTCTCTAGCTAATGTGAAGACTCAGCATGTTGGTACTATACATTTCTTGGGAGTATAGTAGATATATTATCTACAATATCTAGCTCTTGACAAATCCTTTTACCTTTTGAATTCCTCGGTTCATAATTGGGGGTAGTGCGAGAACTACTACTAGCAACAACAAATCCTCTCATCATTGAGTATCTCAAATTGTTCTCAATGTCAATTGCAATATGATATGCCTGATGTAGTGTTGTGGGTCCCTTGTCCCTCAACAAGAAACTCATCTTCTTATCAAATGCTCCTAAATATACAACCAAACATATTGCATTGTTTGGCCATATATCCTCTGGGATTTCTCTAATTTCCTTTGCAAATCAGAGATTGAAAGCAGGGACCAATTCCCCTTCACTGATATGGATCTCCATAAAGGATTTCCTTACCTCACTTGGATTTACCCTTTCACTAAATTGGTCCATAAAAACTGTCATTAACTGACTCCATGAGGCTATGGAATTTGTTGGAAAATATGAATACCAGTCTCTGGCATTATCCTTCAACATTTGAACAAAAAATTTCATGACAACATCTTCATAATTCACCTTAAAATTCCCCATAACATCTATAAAGGTTTGCAAATGCTTAGAGGCTGATTCAAAACTTTTCCCTATGAATTTGGGAAAATACTTCCTAACATATTTAGGAATTGGGTTGGGGGAACCTTCCATGCTATTGAAGAATAATAACATGTACCTTTCAATAACAAAATCCCTTTGAGGGGATGACACATTCTCTTCACCTTGCATACTTTAACTTGATTCTTTGCAAATAAATTCTTCAAAAGGTAATGGTCAACAAAATAATATACTTCTAGGATGATCAAAAGAAGTATGAAAATAATTATCCCTATTCCCTTTAACAATGCTAAATAACTAAATAGGGAAGCAAAATTATCTCCTAAGAAGTTCAAATATGTGAAGAATACCTAGAAACATTGCAGCTGCTACAAATTGTTTTTGAAATATTGTAGATATAGAACTTTTCTTCAAATCTTCAACAGGTTCTTGACACAGTTGCCACCTCTCTTTGTAGAGGACTGAACTTCAAACAACAGGAAGTTCTCTCACTTGTAAATTCATTTATGAGTTCCTTCCACCAGCAGAGCACCACATATCAAAAAATAATTAGGTTCACTACAACAATATTTCTCCAGACTGAATATCCTTTAGATTTGAACAAATTTAGAATGGCAAACAATAATATGACTCTATGAGATAACCGGCTACAACTAGAGAATGATAATTGTCCCCAGCAGAGTCGCCATTCTATTGGTTTTTTTTTTCGGTGCACCTAAAGGAACATCTAAGGAATTTCCATTTCCTATATTCAAAACTCTTGAAAATGACCAACCAACTAACAAGATCTAGTCACAGACTAAGATCTTCTGCACTTTAGGTATCTGTGGGACCAAGGAGGGTGTTCCTATTGGTATTCGCTAATATTGTATTTAGTAGAACACATCACTTTCACATATCATTTCAACTAAAAGGTAAAGATGCAAAACATACCATGGAATTGGCTAGTTCCTAAGTAATTTTCTACCATTTCAGTAAATGCCCATGCTTATGACAAATGAATATAAAATTTGTATAAAGATTTTGGAGAATTTTGAAATAAATTCCAATTGTGTCACTAGGCTAGCCACCATAGAATAACTTGATTAACCCATTAGGAAAATCCTAAAGAAATAGATCAATGCCTTAATGAATTGGGTAATGGAGTCATATACCCATTATCAGTGATACATAAATGAACTCAAATATTAAAAAAATGGACTATCCACAAACAACAAATTTGCATTATGAGGTTCCAATTCTTTGATGCATAACTTCTTATCATATCCTAAGCAAATAGTTTGTGAACCTATAACCCTATTTGACCATTTAATTGATCACTTGAATCATGGCACCAAACAGAGAAATACATTTTGAATTACACTCAAAAGGGAGAATGAAATCATTATTAACAATTCCATCAAGAATTCACACAAAACCCACATGAGGAGAGAAAATGCATCAAAGATAAACTTGTATTTGCATTACTAGATCAAGTTTGTACACAACTTTAAGATAATTTGTGAGTAATTATCCAATGTAACTCAAAATAAGCACCCTATTCCATTATAACTGCGTATGGAATGACCCAGACCAAACTTGACATATCTATATTATCTATCTTTTCCTGTTCTCTTCTCTCTATTTTTCTATATCTGTCCCCTACATTTGAGTCTTGAATTCCCTTTATAGTAACAAGGAGCAACAAGCCTTAGACCCAAATGTAGTTACAATACAAAATTATAATTTCATATGAATTTCAGCAGAATTTGATATACATTTTGAAACCTAGATGCTGAATTTTCATAAACGAGCCAAAAGAGACAAGCCAAAACCAAAACCACCATTAGGGAAGAAATGAAAAGTGTCGTCAAAACATCCCATGCCAACCGAGCACCACGAACTGAACAACCAAGATTCCATGCAAGCACACAACCCATATCGAAACATAAAATTTTCCATGGAGGCAAATCAGAGAACCACTATAGCAAAATTCACAAAACATAGGAAAAAAGAAGACCCAACAACAAACTCATTTATCACCCGTCACCCCATCGGTACCAGTAGCACGCCCCCGATAGACATAGCCACTCTAAGTCCTTGCAGGAGGAAGATGAGAAGAGACCTCAGTATCTCCTTCATCTTTATCATTGCTCGGGGCAAGAATACTATGCCCACTAGGGGTCTTTGTAACCACTGGAAGAACTTTGATTACCTCCAAGTCAGAGGGTATTCCTTCATTGAGAAGCTCCAGGTAATGGACGTAAGTAGAATCAGCCTCACTATCATTGCTTGTAGAATCACTGGTGAGATTAATAGGTGACTGCTGGTGGCCATATGAACTACATCCACACTTCACCCTCCATTGAGTTCCACTGGTATACTACATCAGATCCTTTCCCTTGCTACTCGTTTGTTCGCCAATGGCACCTTGAAACTGTAGCCTACAACTACATTTGGTTGGGGCTATCCTAGGCCTGTCAGCGTTTATGGCAATAGTTGCTTCTGCTACTCTTGAATTATGCTCTTGCGAGCTCAGCCTAACTGTCTTTCATCCTGCCCTACTTATCTTGTTGCCTTCAACTCACACTAACCCTACAACACTTAAGATAGCAAATATTTCTAGAACCGAATGACAAAATTAATCACTTTTCTTGCCATATTTATTGTGTGGAGAGATGGATTTCATAATCAATGCTTAACACATGTGTAACCCTAGCAATTTTTTGGCAGTTGTACCATCACCGTTTGTTTCCATTTGCATAGAAATTCACAAGCTGCTCTCCATGATTACCAGTATTTGCATCTTCACACAAACTTGGGATCAACTTGATCATGTTGTAGGAATTTAGCCATTAATGCAGCCTGGTACATAGCAAACTTGACCATCATGTGGTGTCCGCCATCCTTCAAATATAATTTGTTGATTATTTTCTTCAATGGCTAATCAGACGAATGGTTTCTTGTTGACTGGTGCTGACTTCCAACGATGCCTTGTCAATATTCTCTTTAGCCAATCACTTCCATCCATGTCATATGACACCATCACCGCTTATGGGCTCCACCGTATGAGTGAGTGAGGTACAGGTGTCGAGATCTCGTTGATCTTGCTAGATTTAATCTTTGTTTATTTTCACTCAGCGAGCCAGCGGGGAACGGTGAAGATTGTTTCACCCAGTTGATCTCGACCACTCGTTGAAGGTGCCCGGGCACAAGATTGGTAGTGGAAAGTAGTTACTGCACTATACCTGGGACATGTGTTAGCTTTTCACTAACCTCTCTTCCTTTAACTGCCATGCACTTTACTCTCGCGAACCAATGAGCTACAGTTCAGATTTCATCTTTGATCACCAGATCTTACAAGTTGCACAACACATGATATTAGCATTAAATAGACAAGATTGGGTCACCTGATGGTGACATGACCACGGGGTAAATGACTTAACCCTTAAGTCATTGGACTTAATATTTTTGTAATCCATCTTAAGGAAAACCCTGGCTCGACGGGAAAAGATGATTGGTTGCTAAGACACAGGAGGTCGGTGAACGAATGTGGTTAGAGGCTCAGAAAGTCACCTAAGAGCTCGATGACCAACTGAACAGGTCAACATGCAAATAGAACATTGGCACACTTTTTGATTCAAAAACCCTACCCATTTGGGGACAAGTGTTTATAATGGCAACCAAACTCATAAGAATTGAGCTGAAATTCTTGAGAATTTCACAAACTCCATCATGCCCAACTCTAGTAAGAATTTTTATGATCATTCTTTTGACACGTGCTTTAATTTTCTTGATTTTCCAGATCACTAATGTACTTCTAGCATTGTTCTAGTTGTTAGACTAATAGGGTTTTGTAGGTTAGACGACATAGGGCTAAAGTGATGAAAGCCTTCTTATCTTGAAATTCTATGATTGTAACAAGCATTTGACACTTTTGGGGCAATTATAACCCAACTTTTATACTTTCTACTTTATACTTTAGGACCTCACTAGATTTCAATTGGGTTTAAAACAAATGCTCAAACAAGACTAAAATTGAACCCTCATCTCATCATTGTCTTTTGGGTTTAAAATTGAACAAGGCAACTTTACATTTTGTTTGGTGTATAAAATTAAGTCATCTTAGCTTAGGGGTTAAAATTTACAATTGTTTCTTATGCTTTGTGATTACACTTCTATTATTGAATGTGTATGCAATTATCTCACACCATTTGGCGACCTTGAGAAATAGAAATATTACTTCTTTTTATAATCACCTACATATTTCAATTTGGGTTAAAACTAAACCCATTGCAAGTGTGAGAAAAAGGCATAGCGTGTGTTCTCTCTTTTTTCATATGAATGAAGTGTTGGCAATTGGTCAGTTCTCCCCTTGGGATTTGTGACATGGATTGATTAGCTCTCATGGATCCATTCTCTAGTAGTTGTATTAGGAATTAATAAGTTGATATTTTGGTGCAATGACAACTGTGGGGCCATCAATTAGTATCAAAGCCAAAGGTTTCGGGTTTGAATCCCCTTAGGTAACGTTGAGGGGGAGATTGTTGGAAACTAGTCAGTGCTCCACTTGAGATTTGTGACATGGAAAAACCATCTCCCATGGATTTGTTAACTCTGGTAGTTGTATCGGGCATTAACAGGTTGATCTTTTGGTGCAACAAAAATTGTGGGGCCATCATGAAGATGATTAAACTATGGATGTAATTCCTCACTATTTTTTACCCTTAGAGGACTTGCATCCTGCTTCTATTTGCTATTGCTGTCATAGACTTTGACACTAGGTTATTGACATTTTCTATGTTATTCCCTTAAAACCATAAACCTTGGGCATAAGTTTATCTTTGTGACTTTAATGATATCATCATGCTATGTGGATTACCTATGTTGAATTTACAAACTTGGTTGAATGAATGTTACTAAGGTAATTATAGATATACATGTGTTTGTGTGTGCTAATGCTATTTTGTAGGTTTCCACTAAAATGTTGATGTCAACAAAGCCTGCTGTGTGGGATAAATTCTTGCCAACTGGTTAGTTACCAAGAAGTCAAAGTGGGAAAACTCTCATATAGGGAAATTCCTAATTCAAACAAAAAGAATGTAACTACCTTTTTAATGGTCATATTTGTTATTGAGAAAATCTGGGGAGTTTGTTGTGCTAGATTCTCGTTGAAGCAAGTCTGCTTTGACCAATTTAGTGCATGCATAACTTCCTCCATCTTTTTCAATGCTTTCAATAAGTGGCATCCTCCTATTTTGATGGAGTTGACTGCCTAGGTAGTTAGGGTTATTCAATATTTTTTTCTCTATAAATAATGGTCAAATGCTCCTTTTGATAAGGTTGGAAATTCTGAGTTTGTACTCGCATTTACTAGTTTTACAATTCTATGGTTGAGATGTTGTACTTATGCTTTCAAGAAATAATATGATATTTTGAGTTGTTGCATTTGAGTTAGTGTAAGGGAGACTCACCCAAGGGGTCCCACTTGGTGAGAATTCCATCTATTAGTCTAGAAGTCATTTTATGTTTAGTAGTTAGTTTCAATTTCAACAATTTTCTATTCCTGCAACCACTAAAATTTTGTTCTGTGACCATTCGTGCAGCCAAGGAAGATAAAGTAGTTTCCTATTTTTTTGTTGGAATTTCCATTTATGTCATTCAACCTCAGTCTAGTTGATTAATGCTTAGTGTAGATGTTGATTTATGCTCAGTATTTTAGTTGATTTTTTCTAGCACTTCATTTCCAACATTGTTTCTTTCCTAGTTTATGGATGATTGCAATGAAGTTCTAGTGCACGTATAGTGTTGAACCATTTCAAGTTTATGTCCTTGGGTTGACAAGTGAAATAAGCCTTCATGATGAGTAAGATAGCTACTTAGTGTAGATGTTCAATCTCTAAGTCACAACCCTAAAGGCTTAGTTATTAAACCATTGTAGGAGGCCAACATTTTTGGCATTTTTTCCGGGGATGGTGTCAAAATAAGAAGTTCTTTGGAGTCATTGATAGTTTATTTCTTGTTGTAGTATTTCTCAAAGTTGCTCTTAGTATACCCATCACATAGGAAAGTAATGACCACCTATTCTTTCACTAATTCTTTATGTGAGTTGGCTGATATTGAGTTGATACCACATGCATAGAGGAAGGAGGAGAGATGCTCATGGGATATTCCTTCCTAATGAACATGATCCATTCTAGCTAGTTGAACATCTAAATTTTCCAAGGGACGAAGAAGAAGAAGAAGCAAACCCTTTTCCTGATGCATTTCCTAATCTAACCAGTTTTGACACTTCCTCTGAAGACCAAAATATGATTGAGAATCACCTTGCTTTGGAACTTCATCAAGTAGGCATTAGTGATGAGAATAATGAGAATAGACACAAAAACATACCTAACCAACCAAATTTTCCATTCCCCATTTCTCATCAGAATGAAGTTGACAACTTCAAAAATATCCCTGCTTCAGTCCTTCCTAAGTTCTATGGACTTCTCATAAAAGATCCTAACACTTTCCTGTTTGAGTTTGATATCCTTTGCAGAAGCTATGACTACACCACTGATACTCATAGGCTTAATTTGTTTCCTACCACTTTGAAAGAAGTTTCATTGATATTGTTTATGAGCTTAGGAAAGAATACTATGGAGACATGGGATGACATGAAGACAAAGTTCCTTGAGAAGTATAAGGAATATTATAGGGGAAGTGACATGATAGGAGATGGCATATTTAGGATGCAGAAGAAGGAAGATGAGAGTTTTGAGGATTACATTTCAAGGTTTCTATTTTTCCTATATAAATATCCACTCCATACACTCATAGAAGAGTCTCAAAAGATGATCTTCTTGAGAGGAATCAATGATAGCTGCACTAATTCTTTGGACTTGATGGGAGGAGGAGATATCACAAAAGTTCCTTGGGATGATATTAAGAAAATATGTCAAAACTATTCTAAGGTAGCTTAAAAGAAAGGAAGAGGTTACCAATCCTCTATGGGTAAATCATCCACCAATGGAGTATCAAGGATGGAGATTACTCACTTGTTGGAAGATTTCAAGCAAGAAATCATAAACAATCTAGCTACCCAACTAGATACACTTCAAGCAAAGAAGAAGCATGAGGGGGCAGAGTGCCATGGTGAATATTTCATTGCGCATAAAAAGAAGAAGGACCGTAGGATGTAAATGGTGGCTTACATTGATAGAAAGTGGATCCCACCTTGAGTTCAAGATAATATAGGGTGATGGACATCAAGTCTACTACATTGTACAATAAATGGATACGGGATCCAAGACAAAGGTATGCCACAAGATCCATTATCTTTTGTTGGGCCTTATTTTAATTCTTATGCATCTGGTAACCAATGGCAACCCCAATATCCATCCAACTATGGAGGATATCCACCACAACCTTGGAATAACCCTCCAACTACTTGGCCCAATCACCAAAAATCTCCACCCTAGTGGAAACAACCTTAGGGGAATTGGAAGTAGTTTCAGGGAACTTGGTAGCCACCTCCAGGAAACTGGCAACAAACATCCCAATGGAGGTAAGGACAGTAATGGCCAAACTAGACAACTAGTTACATGCAACCACTTTTCAACCCCAACAAGTTGTTATAATACCTCCTCCTACTAGCTCAAGTTCAAGCACATCTAGACCTACTCAATTACTAGTTCAACCCACACCTAACCCAAATAAAAAACCACAACAACAGCAACTAGTATACTGTGCAGATCCTAATCAATTCTTTGCATATGTTGTGAGTGTAAGTGACATCCATCTGTGTCCAGGAACCACTTTGCTAGCTCCTTCCACTCCAATCATCACTAATCTTCCTATAGAAGAAGAGGAGCCTTTGAATTTCCCCATTTAGCCAAGTGTGCCTAAAAATCCTGAACAAGTTCCAATTCAATAGAATACCCAAGATCCACCATTTCCTCAAAGGTTAGAGGTTACTAAACAAAAGGAAGAAAAGGAGGAAACAACCTTTGAAATTTTGGATTATTTGAAACACATATGTGTCAAGATACCTTTTTTTCAAGCCATAAAATATTTCCCTATATATGGAAAAGAAATCAAAGAAGCATGCCTCAAAAAGCTAGGGAGGAAAAAGAAGGACCCCACCATGGTTCATGTAGTAGGACAGTTAGCAAACATCATGCTTGGAAAAGTTATAGTTCCTAAGTACAGTAACCTAGGTAGCCCTATGGTGGGAGTTGTCATAAATGGAGTCCAAATAAGGAATGCTCTGATTGACTTGGGAGCAACAATAAATGTGATGACTAAGGATATCCTACAAAAACTAAATGTTGCAAATATTCCTACTGTCATGTAGCTTGCTGACAGTTCCACTATCAAACCTGATGGTATAGTAGAAGACCTTGTGGTAACTCTAGATTCTTGGGAGTATCTAGTAGATTTTATGATTCTTTCTCCTAAAGCTACTGTAGGAAGGTACCCCATTATCCTAGAGAGGCCATGGTTGGCCACAAAAAATGCCTACATTGGATGTCAGTTAGGAGACTTGACCATTGTGATGGGAAGAGTACCAAAAAGCTTGTTCTCTACCCTCCTACTCAACTATCCCATGACATGGATAACACCATATGGCCACATGTTGGAGAAGAGGCTGAGGAAGTCAATTCTTTGGCACAACTCATGATGTTAGGTAGTGTAGACATGTAAAATGTACTGATTGACATTGAATATATGATCCTGACCATAAACATAGCTTTATCCTGGATCATCCTTCAGTCTAACCATTTAATCAAATGCCTTTATTTGATTGAATTCATCAATATTCCTCTCTTAATTAAATAAATTAGTTATCTAATTAAGTCATCCTTTCTCGATAATTAAATTAACCAGTCTGATCTAATTATCCCTATTTAATTAAATAATTAATTTTATTTGATTAAATCTCTAAAGTCTATCTGTTAAATTAAATAAATTAAAACCTTATTTAATTTAATCTAGCATCATCTCTTTTAATTAAATAAATAAAAAGTCCTTATTTAATTAATCCTTTATCATATTCTTCTCATATTTGATTTAAATAAATCCACAAATTTAAGTCAAATAGGTTAGATCATTTAATTCCTTCATTAAATTAATTAACCTTGATTAATTTAATCTCTTCGCATGTCCCATCTTCCATCTCTTGCCACTTGCACATGAAAATAGAGTTATTTGATTTATTAAATCTCTATTTTCTTCAACAAGGCATCTTTTAACGAATATTCCTCAAATTTAAATTAAAAATCCAAGTGGACTTTGTCCTTGCAACAAGGCATTTACTCCACCTACAAATTCCTTTTTCCTTTAGCCAAGTGGCATTCAATGCACCTTCTTTCCCTCTTACATGTCATTTCAACAATTTCAAAATTCAAATATATGCATTTATTGACACATTCTTCAAAACTTGCACATCCTCCATCCATTCACATTTGGACAAGTGGCACCTTGCCATTGAATGAAAAATAGTCCCACATTGCTCTATTTTTGGCATTCTTTCAACTTGACATTCTATAAATAAGAAGCTAATAACCTCATTTTAGTATCCACAATTTGAGTAAACTTACTATGCTCAAATCTTTAGCATTTCATCCATGCCATTGAGTTTATAGCTAGGTTATGTAGATTTTCATCTTGGAGCACTCATCACTCTTCATCAAAGTGGATCAACTTTCATCACTAAATCACCATTGCATCATTGGAGTTGGGAAAGGGAAAATTTTCACATCAAATTGGCACCAACTCCCTCAAGAGATCAAGAATTTACATTGCTTTCATAGGATTTAATCTCTTTTATTGATTTCTCATTATATTGCTTTCATTTTCCTATTTTGAGCATTGATAAATGGATTTCTTGAGGGATCTATATTCTAACTTGTATTAAAGCTTACTAATGTGTTGTTTGTTGTGTTTTTTCAGGTTTGGGATCTAGGTTCACATTTTGGTGCTAGAAGGAGGGCTCAATCTCATTTTCTAATCACATTTTTGTCAAAAATTATGTGTTTTTCTTTGTCTACATGAAAAATTTGCTGCTGGAAGCTCAGCATCATTGTTCAGCACCACTAGTTCTCTAGCGTTGCTATATGGAACCACTAAAACTTCAAACTATGATGCCTCTATCTTCCCACGTAGAATTTTGAATTCCAAACTATGTCGCTGAACCTATTTGACCCACGAGAATATTTCAAAAACCCAAACTGCACTGTTGAACAAAAGGGTGACACATTCATGCTCATTAGTCTGGTTGCAGAGTGACGCTGACTAGAAAGCGGCGCTATACAATACGGCTGGTGAAATCAAACTATGATGCCTTCGTGGATTGCACCACTGGAGGGGAGTATGAAGTGAAATTTTATTTATAGCACATGCTTTTTTTAAAATTATGGTTCTTTTGTCTGTTTTTTCCCTTTTTGACCTCTATTTTTGCAGAATATAACTAATTTTCTTGTAGGTTGGATTGATCAAAGATGAAAAGAAAAAGAAGCATGATGGCATAATTTCACAAAAATTAGTTTTTTTAAACACTTTATTGTTTGTTTAACACTCTTAGAGGAGTCACTATTCCTCTTAAGGAAAAATTTGTTGTCTCTTATGCTTAGAACTTATTAATTTCATTTTGGGCTTTAAAAAGAACCTTTTAAATTTTTGTTACAAAATGGCTTAAAAATAACATTAGGACTCAAATTTACTAAAGTTTGTTTTGGGATTAAAATTGAACTCTTGTCACACTTACTTTGGTGCTTTAAATGAATTACTTTGCTTTATTGGATTTAAAAAAATAAATAAGTGTTTGGTTTGTTTTACAATTACGTACACAAAAGAATATAATCAAAAGATGTATGTGTTTCTCTCGTGCCTCACAACGATCTTGAGAATGAAAAGGCTTTTGGTGACATTAAGTTGCGTAAATAATTTCCTATACACACTTCAATTTGGGTTTAAAATTGAACAAATTGTGCGAGTGTGAGTAAATCTATTACATGTGTTCTCCCTTTGTTTCTAAACAAAGGTTGATCAAACTATGAATACATTTACTTGCTATTGTTTATCTTAGAGGGCTACCTTGGGGAAAAAGTACTCACCGAAGAGCGACTCAACGGTAACACTCTAAAAGCCAAGAGTATTTCCAGGGGATATAAATGTGGGTATTGGAGCAAATGCTAGTATCACATGGTTGACTCCAATGAGAAGGGAAAAAATGGTCTCTGGCCACGTTGGGTCAACTCCTATGAATGGAAAGTTTGAATTAAAACCCATGTTTTAGAATTTCCAAAACCCTTGATCTATTTGTTGGTGCAAGAATGGTCATTTTGAAGCCGCCCCACACTTTTACAATCTTTAGTAGAAATGGAAGCGTGGGATTTTCATGGGTGTTGATGTAGTTGCCCATATAAGTGAGAGTGTCATGGAGGCAGGTGGGGTCAAGCATCTAACCATTCGCTAAAGATAAGCATAGCTGGACTTGTCCAAGTGGGGACTCAACAAATATTGTCTTTCATAGCCATAAGGTTGTACTTGCTCTTGGTTGCAAAACTCTTTGCTTGTTCAAAAACATTTTGGAAACAAACACTTAACATCATCATCAAAATTTCAAACCCTTTAGGAGGAAAATACAATTGACCAAATTCATGTGTTATTGCTTGCCCTTGGGATTTTATGTTTAGAGGTTTCTAAACACTTGAGCTTACATTTCAATTTGCCTATTAGAGATAAACAATAGGTAACCCTTGCCTTGACTTCATCAAATTTCCACATAACATACTTTGTGGGATTCGAAGAAATTAAGACATTGGACATCTAGTTTGGAAACCTAATCAAAGAAGTGTTTGTGGTAAAACAAAGTCACTAAGCAAAGATAACAAATTTGGCTCTCACATGTGTTGAAATCTCATAATTTCCAAGAAAGTCAAAATCCCAAAATGAAAGTCCTTGAGTCAAAGTTCAAAATTTAGGAGTCACACTCGAAAGGTCATCAAAAAATACAATAGGAAGTGCAATCAAAAGCAACATATCAAAATAAGAAAGAAATTCACAAGGTTCTATAGACTCATTCCTTTGAACAATCTAGAAATGTATGCTCAATTTGAAATACTTCTTAGTTATAGAGGTCCTTAGAAGTATCATACGTTCTTCAATACCAAGGTCTAGTAAAACAAGTGTCTTTTGTAATCCTAGGATCAAAATCAAACCCTCATCCATCTTTGAACATCAAAACCAAAATCACATCATCATCAACTCTTCGAAAATCTTGAAAAAATC
>VDFB02324517.1:0-20160 GCA_007258455.2 Sequoia sempervirens | reverse complement strand
TTAAGGGGGAACTTCAAGTGATAATCGTGCCCTTGCTATTGAACTATGATATGATAAGGTTTCATTCACCACTAATGTAACCACCTATTAAATATATTACACAAGTAGATAATATTTTGCTATCACGAAAAGTTTTAAAGTAGAAGATGATATGACAATATGCAAAAAAACACCTTGTAAATTGAGCTAATTCATGTTAGAAAAAATGATAAAATTTATGGAGAAATTTAAGAAAGGAAAACATGATTTCTACTAGTCTAGTACTCTTGCTAGACATGTATTTGAAAGAGATCCATGGTATTCACTCTAATGTTGAATTTGTAATAGGGGATCCAAGAGATGGTAAAAGGTGGATACAAGGTACCTAATCTAGTAACAAATGGGTTAAAGGAATCACACTTTGTTTAGGGTAGATACAAACAATATCGATATTCACCCTTGCATACAATAATAATCCTTCCTGAGTCATATAAAATGAGTAAGGACATCATAAGGGCCACAATAAAAGTGAATGGTGTTGGATATTGTAGAAAGACTTATGTCACAATGGGATGATATAGGGGCCTCACTTGGAAAGGCACATTATATTGAAAAAGAGAATTATTTATAGGAATGGGTGATATTGGTAGATGTAGGATCAAGTAGAATAGGAAAAAAATCTTCACAATCCCCTTCACCATAGGGCTCGTCAAGAAAATGTTTTTCCCAATAACGTTGTCCTCCAAAATCCAACAAGTCTAGGGGAAGTTGCCAAGCATTCTACAACTAGATAATTTAATGTAAAAACTCTAGAAATGGTCATACCCTTCTAAAAAAAGAGATGGATGAAAAAGACATTGAAGTACCTTTAAGGTTTAATGCAAGCTAATGTTGTAAGATGTTACAAGGGTTTCCACTAGTCATCCATGGTGACAAGTAGTGACACGTTGGACATAATAAGTGGAGGGAAAAAAAAGATAGAACCCTTGTAGACACAAGAGAGAAAGGAGGCTAAAAAACCATAAAAAAACCTCACACGTCTTCTAGAAATTTATACACTATTTAGATATAGAGGAAAATGAGGAAACCACAAGTGGTGAAGAAGTGAGGAAGAGAGAATTGAACACGATAACAAACCATAATGGATGATGAATGAGAAGAAAAAATGAAGGAACCAACCAAGAAAACAAGGCCCCCATTTACATGTCATACTCCAATGGATCAATAACAACACAACTTAAGGGATTTTAATATATTTGGATCTGTAAACTAGGTATAGGAAATTAATCTCTATTGCAAGTGATCGATAATCTGGGGTATTAGAACATCTTAAGATTATGTGATTAGTTTCAGTAATGTTTGTCGTGTCAATTTAGTTTAGCAATAATAAGAAATAACATGAACCAACATGCAAACAACATACACATGAGACAAAGATTTAGGTGGGAACGCCCTATGAGAAAAAAACCAAAAGAAAAAGGACAATTACAATTGTATTAACTAGAAAACATAGTTCAAATACAATTAGTCTCTTTGAATGTATCTTAATTTGTAGAATACAACGTACAATATCTACAAACATACTTTATAGTATCTTAAATTTCATCTGGGAACTTTGCATCAACCTACTCCATCTATAATAGAAATTAGATAGTGCCACTATGTTATCTTAGAATCCCAATCATCTCAAAAACTCTAATTGCCTATAGAATACTAATAGTCACACAAATATATCATGATCATATAATGACGTCAATTTATACTACACATAATACCAAATGTGACTTCTCATGAATAATCAATCACTCATATTCTTGGATATTTCTACACACATAGTCAAATGTTGTTAATTGAATCACCTAAATTGTGCACATGTCTTCTTATAGTACAACTAAAAATGAAATATGGCTTGTGATAGCAAGGGAAAACACCTAATTTATTATAAACACTCCTGATATCTTTGAGCACTCTCTACATCTTCACACCCTTAGCTATCATTGCATGCATTCCAACAATGCCACAATGTACACCTACATTGACATACAAACTCAAGCAACTACTTAGGCTAATATGCAACAATGAGTTTTTCACCAAGAAACTTTTAGTTCCAACCATAGTAACATTGGCCTATAATAAATTTCCATGCCATATCACAATGTCTCAAAATTGCCACAACTTATCACATTGGCTTCTATCACTATCATACCAATTTGTGATCAAATGTTGTTAACACTATCTCAAACAATCCATTTCCCCTTGCCAAGAACTCTTTGTAGGTGAATGCTACACAAACATTGCAATATTCTCCCACTTGATATTTATTAACTACATAAGAGTATGTGGTATAAGCTAAGAATATAAGATATGCATGGGAAATGGATAAACCCATTTCATCCTTGCACCACAAAAACTTATCGATACTTATATGTTTTGGTCAAATAATTAATAGTATTAACCTAAGTGCCAATCTTCTTCATCTAAAATTTCCTTGTGTCAACTATCTCCCTAACAATAATATTGCATATCCACATTTTTAGTCCAAACATGGTAAACAAAATTTCTAGCTAGACAAAATTTTGACTCACAATTCAATGCAACATGACTCTCAAAATCAATAGTGTTATAAAGTCTTTGTAACCACACCACTTCTTTGCAAGAATGTGTTGATAGTGGATAAAATAATTGCATGTTGTTGCTTACTCATTTAACTCACTGCACCTTCAAACAAAGTGAAAATAACCACTAGTTGATCTTTACTCCAATCAAAATCAACAATCCTATGTATGTTCGACATCATGCCAACATCACTAATACCGTGATAACACAAATAGTAATATGGATTTATTTTCAAGCGCTTGAAAACTCTTTTCACTTTAGTCAAGTCTTCTTTGCTAAGCTTTGACATGAACCTACTTAGAACTCCCACTACTTGGGAAATGTTTAGCCTTTGAGCAAACCATTGCCTACATAAGGCTTCCTACCACATTTGCATATAAAACATTAAACATGTCCTCCAAAGCCTCCATAAAATAAGGACACAACTCTAAACTCAATTTAGCGCCTACTAATAACGAGATACTTACATGGTTGCTATCATGCACAGTAAACTAAAACATGATACTTTTAAGATACTCCACCCAGTTCAACCACAACTTTCTATTGGACTTATCCTTGCTAATATCCATCTCACTTATAAACCTTGCAACACCTAATTCCATATCAAACGTACTAGACAACTTAATCTTAAGTTCTTTAATTAATGTTTTACTATATCCAATGATAATCATATCATCAACATAAAAAAAAATTAAAACATGATCACCAATATATTTGTAGTACGAAGTGATCAACATTACTCCTTGCAAAATCCAATTCCAATGAATCTGCATCAAAATTTTGATGCCACATATGCAATTATTATTTTAACCCATACATAGAGATTTTAAGTAATACTATTGTACATAGAGCTTGTCACCTAACATTATCGAACCCATGAATGATGACAGAAGAAGCTGGCACAAGTGAAGTTGAATCAATTTTAATTTTAGGCTATAGATCAATGCTACATACATTGAGCACTGAACCAACATCAATGACAATAGGTCTAATACTGATTTTATTAATGTTGACTATAATCATTAGAGGGTTTGCTTGCTTCTGTACTTCCAGGGGTAGGAGTTCTTGTGGATAAAATGTAATATTTGGTGAATCCACACGAATATGAGCTATCAATGCATTAACATCTTCCGGCCTAGTAGAAGAAGGCAAGATGATCTTTTGCAAGGTTTCCTGAAGCATACCTTGATAAAACAGAGTAGACTAAAGCAAGTCCCACAGTGAGATCTTAGCCGAAGTAACACAAAGTTGCTTGACAAGATCCTAATCACCAGGTGCTTTAGCCGTGGGTTTAGGTGTTGAAGGAAGACTTGGTTGGGAAGGTGGTAAAGAAGTAGGTTGATTAACATTTTGTTTATTCCTTCTAGTATTATAAGTATAGGCTATCACTCTATAAGAGGGAGGCTTAGAAAGATCAAGAGAATCATTATCAAATGGAATACCATTAATAGAAAAAATCCTTTTAGGAGAAGGACTAGCCAGAGTCAAATAAATGACGGATCTCTTAGGCCTTTGAGGGGAAACAAAGACATATTATATTTACAGATTCTTTACAACTCCTAGAGGAATCATTTGAAGAAATATGCTCAACATCTATCCTGGGAGGATCTGATGTGAGAAGGGATTCATCATTTGCTAATGCATTATCTCTAGAAGAGAGTGCATTGGAATGAAGAGGAGATTCATCATTCACTAATGCATCATCTCTAGAAGAGAGTGCATTGAAATGAAGAGAAGGTAGAGTAACACTAAGAAAAGAATCAATGATTTCATCCTCTTGCGCCAAAATATCCTTAGAAGGAATTTCAGGAGAGGGATCAACAAATAATAATAATAAAGGAGAAAAGAACTCACTTTCACACACTTGTAAGAGGACCTCTTGAAGTTTCTTAACAAATCTAGAAAGAGATAGAAGGAAGAAAGATAAAAAATACATTTCTAAGTAAAGATATAACAAGCCGGCCAAAGGCCGATGTATATTGCTATTGATGGAAAGTTTTTTGGGGGAAGGATGAATCTTTGATTTGTCCTTTTTTTAAATTTTACAAAGGGGGTGTTCACACTGGGTTCACCAAAATGTAGAGAAGGGGGATTCGCTGCCCATGAGTATCTTTATTCTCAAGAGATTCCCAGGGAACAAATTGCCCTAAACTACCTCAAGGAACAAAGAGAGTTTCAAAATAAAAAAGAGTAGGTCACAGACGTCTTCTAAATAGACTAGCAAGTTTTTGGCCAAGGACGACAGTGTGACATACAGATGCTAGCGTGACGCACTGGAGTCCCAAAGGAGAGCTAGTGTTTCGTACGAACTAAAAATTGAGAATGTTGCAAAAAACAAGGTGACTACTACTATTCTAATTGCTAGGAATTCTTAGAATGCAAGAAGATGACATAGAACAACATAACTAGAATAAACTGAAATATAAATGATAAAGTAAGAGAGTAAGGGATAAAAATGCTCAGAATAACCCAAGTAATGGAGCCTCCAACAAGGAAATATCTCCAATACCTGCACACATGAGATCGAGGGAAAATGTTGGGGCTGTTTAGGGGCTTGCCACAGTAAAATCCTCATTTTGGTGTTCCCACTTCCACAGATATCCAGATAGATAGAGAAAGTGAACAAAATAAGCAAATATGAAGTGATAAAAGCAATCCTTGCTCAAGGAGGAGAACTTGTATCATGAGATAGTTAGATAAGATAGTAGAATGCTTAGAAAGGGGATGTGAGAAATTCCAATATGCTCAAAGATGTAAGATAAGAGAGATATCACCTGCAAGGCTTAAGCAAATCAGAGAGAGAGAACTACGAGAGCTAAGAGAGTTGCAAAGAGCATTGTAAGAGCTTGAGAGTGCTGATGTAGCAAGCTGTAGAGAACTATGAAAGCAAGAGAGCAAGAGGAAGAGAAGACAAAAAGGTAAGAGCCAAAGCTAGAGAGATCAAGAAGACTAAATAGATTGAAAAAACCCTTTTAAAGAGAGAATAAGATGGAAAATAAGGTTCCCAAGCTGTTACCACCGACAAAAGAAGATGAAAAGTGGCAAAGAACTCCAAAATGGCCGTTTGAACGTCAAAATGTCACAAGAGGCTAGTGCGGCACACAAAAATCCATGCAACATGCTAGTGTCTAGATACATCATACTATAAAACGATGAGAATAGGAAAATCACAAGGTTTGACACAAAGCTAACGGGCAAAAAAAGCTGTTGAAAAGGGGTCCTGAGCATCTTGAGAGGGGAAAAAGGTTGATGCAAGGGCTAAAATGAGCCTACACAAGTTCTAAGGGAGTGGATAGTAAATTGGATACAAGAATGTATGTGAAATTACAAAGGGTGCAATTTTACGATATTACATAACTCAATCAATGAAGTCAAGCCAATCTCACATGTTGACTATAAAATATAATCAAAATTTCCTAATTAGTCCATCACCCTATAAAAAAGAAAACATACATCTATTATTGCACTCAAATAAAAATACATAATTAAACATATTCTCACCTAGATCCTTCATTTTCTAGTTGAGATTTAAAGGGGTTGCATGTCTCATAGATGTTGTGGTTGGTGCTATGGTCACTATATTCATCATTGGTACAATGGAGAACCTTGTAGTAGGTGTACTTCTTGACTCATCGTGCACAATCTAACTCACTTCACCACTAGTAGATGGTGGTGGATGTGTTTCTTGAGGTTAAGCTCTAGGCCTCTCCTCTATTGTCACTATACCCTCATATCTCTACCATCATGGCTTTGCTATTGATACCCACATATGTTGCTCATATTCCTCACTGGACTCCTCTCAACTCCCCTCCTAGTGGCCTAGGGTCTCCTTTAAGAGCATCAATTGGATATATCAATGTAAGTCATGATTCCTACCACCATGTTGCAAACCCTAGTTTCACCCCCACATCTTCTACATATAGTGCAAGAATTGCAACTTCTTCCTCATTGTTTGAATTACTTAGTGGGACATCAATGACTATAGGTTGTAGTTAGTACTATAACCTCACAATGTTATGGCGAGTGTGCACATATGTGGGTACTATTATAGTAATCCTCTACACCTATTGAAAATACTTGACCACCCCCATAGTAAAACGATGTGATAATGTAGTTGAGATAACCAACAAATATTCAATACTCCTACATCTTCGCCATATAATAATCCATGTCAACTCATCTCATCATCTGCCTATAAGGCCTCTATAATAATTTTATGCTATGTAGCCTCTTGAAGGTCTAAAACAAAAGAATAAAATCTCCAAAATACCATGCCTCTTCAATGGATAAGCATGTTCTTGAGGCACATCCCATATATTCATCATTTAGTAATTGATTGATTGTGTGTAGGTAATATTATCAAATGCTCATGCCTATAGGAGTGTGCATGTTATCAAGTTATGGCCCTTGTGATGAATATAGTGATCAAGGTCATGGTATAGGTGTGTGAGTATGATCCATCCCCATGCAAATATTTTCTCTATCTCATCCATTACCTTGATGGTATAGATGAGGCTACCATGTAGGTGTGTGCCTCACCCATCTTGTGTGATGCATGTAGAAACAATCACAATCATCACACATTGAATCAATGATGTAGGTAGTACTCCTTTCTCCAATAGTCTCATGTAAATATGCCATGTAGTGTCCTCAAGAATGATTCAATTGATTACATACATATACCCCACCTACACATAAGGCATCGATCATTGATCGATGATCAATACTATGAGCTCTAATAGATAGTCTCAAAATTTGGTACATATCCTCTAGTATCACTATGATCTCCCTAATAGAGAGACAGAATAACAAGGCGTTTACATCCTATCTCTCTATGAGTGCCATTGTCATTTAATTATGAAATCACATCTTTAGCATGGTAAAGGACTAATAAAGCCCCACTTGGTGCGGCTGCATGTTCTCTTCTTGAGATAATTCTCTAAGGTGACTCTCCAATAGTGCAAGTATTCCCCCTCATGTGTGTGCTTGCATAGTTAGTGGGTATTGCATACATAAACAAAAAATAATTATCAACTCTACATCATATAAATTTAATTCTTTCTAAAAAAATTAAAAAATAATCCTCCTAAGGGATGCTTGTGTCTCTCGAACACTCGTGTGCCTAAAGGAAACCTACACGTATAAAGATTGCCAGTGTACCCTTCAAACGACAACATGCCAATTAGACAATAATCCCAGTGTAGGGTGCATATGCATGATGTGTGTCCCACTAGACACAAATATCAATTAAAACTTGCTCAAAATTCAAAAAAATTACTCACCTCTCACATGGTGAGACCCTATCTACTTGCTCTCTAAGCTCATCTAATCTAGGACATTAGAAGTCTTGTATGCATGATTTTTTTTCTTTTTGAGTATGCACATGCTAGGTGCTCAAAATTTCTATATTTGGAAAATAAAAATGAATACTAAATTTGATTTTTTAATTATTTATAATAAAATCATTTTGATTTTTATTAAAAAATCATTTTTTAAAATTTCTACATCACTTATTTCATGTAAACCTTCATAACTTCTCACTACAAGCTTATATTTTTATAGTGTTTCTTTTGTGTAGATTCTAGTTCCAACCTCTTCACTATCATACACTTTTCATTGAGTTTTTATTTCCTAAAATAACCCTTTGGAGCACATTTTCACAAAATTTTCATCAAAGCTTATAGTGATAAATCAACCTTGTTTTTTCCTCTCAAGTGTCATGTAAAATCACAAGGGGCATACATTCCTCTTATTTAGTTTTTATAAATTTTCTCTTTGTATCATCTTCTCACTATATAGAATTCCTCTATTTGTTACTTTGGTTTTAAACAAACACATTTTTTTCTTATAGGATGATATATATTTTTTGACATTATGATTTTATAGGATTGGAGTACCTAACATTGTAGATCTTACAGGTTCTCAATTTGGGGGGCGTCATCCTTCCACCTAAAGAATTTTTGCACCATCTACAATATCCTATTGGGTATCCTTTTTATTTTCCTTCAACATTTTATTTCCATACTTTAGTGTAGTTTATCACTTAATGTCATCATCCCACTAAAGTGGGGGAAAAATGTAACATAAAAATTGCATACCTTCACAATTTCATGTTATTCTTTGAACATATCTTAGCATGTACTCCCATAGCATGTTTTAGGTTTATTTAAGTCCAAACCTTGCCTATCTTCCCTTCACCGAGGTTTTTTAATATTTTGGAGTGTATCATTATCCTCACTTGTATTATGGGAATCCAAGCTAAATTTTAGAGAATTTCCCCAGGGTGTGAGTGTTGCATAGACATTCACATGGTGTGCTAGCATCCTAGAATTTTTTGAGTTTTAATCAACATTTTCATCTCAACTATCCATTTCCATCTATTGTAACACTCTCCTAGCAATATAGCAATCCTCACATGCAAATCTAACCCAACAATAATCTTATTTTACTTTTCAAAAAATAGCTTTTGGACTCTGTTTGGAGATCTCTTGGCTCTCTCTCACACTCTCTCTTAGAGAAAATTTGTGACAACTCTATTGCAAATTGAAAGACTCCATTTACTACACACTCTTGTTATATATTGTTTGTTGAAGCCCAATTTCCTTGGCTAGACATCTATTAAATCCTCTAAAGAGCTCATTGTAATGTCCCTTACCTCGCCTTGCTCTTGTATTTGCTTGTTTTCCCTAGAATTCGATTGTTCATTAGGTTTAGGGTTTCTTCTTTCCAAAAGGAATGTGTTTCTCTAATGAAATAATCCTAGATTGAAATCTGCATTCACCAATTTAAAAACATTTCCACATACACATATCTGTTAGCAATAATATCTAGATATCCACAATATATTCATAAACATAAATCAATTAATGAAGACATAAGAGGAGTGCCATAGGTGGATCCGCCCTGAAGCCCTCATGTAAACTCAAGAGGTTGTCCATCACAATCCTTCTTGCCTAGGGGCTTAGTACCTGCATACTCCACTCATGGTAACACCTCAGAAGACACTCGTCCTATTAGGGGAGAGGAACCATAGAGTCCAAGTGGCCTAAGGCCTACCACCTTCTCTTGCCCAATCCCGTATCTTGGGCCTAAGGGGCAGAGACCTAGGTGGGACCCCCATCTTTCTATAACCCAATCCCTAGTCAAGGGCCTAAGGGGCTGCAAAGCCCAATCCCTTGTTAAGAGCCTAAGGGGCTGCAAAGCCCAATCCCTTGTCTAGGGCCTAAGGGGCTGAAAGTGGGGTTTTTAGGCAATCCAACTTCACCCATGTTTCGTCCATCCTAATAGGTTTACAAGCACATAGTAGACAATCTTTAAACAATCAGATATATTTGCATTCATCCAAGATTTATTTCATGCCTATAATCAAATATATTTTCATTTTTTTGCCAATGGTTCTTTAAGTTCATCATTTCCTATGATAATTCTCATTATAATAAGATTAAAGGATGTCATTATATCAATAATCAAATTAACAATATCTAGTTCTTTTATTCAAAATATGCTAAATATTATTGCTAAGTGAAGACATCACCTGAGTTGTTGTATCTCTCCACGTTTTCTGATTCCTTACTCGCCTCCTTCAATCTTATATTGGAATGATCATAGGATGAGGACAATTCATAAAGATACATAATCTACTTATGTCTATGTTAGAGAATCATCATTACTCATATGGCTTAATAATTGTTGCAAGTATCATTATTATCTATTCAAATTATCTATGTCCTTATACATATATATCTATGATTAGTTAATCTAATTACCTTTACATATACTTACTTTCCCCCTCTCTCTCTCTATATATATAATATATATATATTTACTTTATTCATATATATATATATATATATATACTTATTTCTGTGATAATAATATATTAAAATATTTGCTGCTATACTAAATAATATTCATTTCATTTCTGTCCTCAATCTCTATTCATGTTTCTGCCTTTATGTGCCTTTTTTCATTCCATCAGCCACATACCTTTTGATTTGAACCTATCTCTCCTTTAATACCCATATATGGTTAAGGGACGTGATCTTTCAAGGCATCTAAGGGTCATGTCTATTAACTAAATGTTAATCGCTGTCCATATGTTCTTCTATATTATCAATACGTATTTATTGGGAATAATGAGCATTATCAAATCGCTGCCTTACTCCTATCGGTGCTTTTATAAAACAGTCCCCTATCCTTTTATTGAGTCATTGCAGCCCATAACCCCCCTTGCATGTTATTATATTTTTAAATATTTTAGTTAATATAGTTTCTGTTTATTAGTTTTTATATATATTTTTATATTTATTTATATTATAATGATTTTAAATATTGGAATGGTCAATATTTATATTCATGCATATATTTTTAATATTTGTATTTATTTATTTATTTGTAATTACTTGTGAATATTTATTTATCTGTAAAACGTGATATTTATTTATTTATAAATCATAGGGATGATCATGATCAGGTTTCATTGATTGTAAATATTAATTTAGTCTATTTGATAATTGTATTATCAATTATAATATTATTCATAATATTTAGGATTCTAATATTTAAATGGTAATTACTTATTTTTTATATTTTACTCGATTTTGCTATTTGTATTTCAATATTAAAGTTTCTTTAGTGTCGTTATTTCGGGGACATGACACTCATTATTGTTTGGTAATGTTGTTTCTTGTTTCATTTGAATAATAGTGTTGGATTTTTCATATTGCATCTCATTATCTTTTGGAAAAATATATTTTGTGTAGACCACCACCTATTTATCAAATATGTACACTATGGTAGTCTTCCCTATAGAATAGGATTGGTGCTCATAGTTTTATTTATTTTTCATTAATTTTATTCTTAGACACACTTAGGATAAGAGCACACACTATTTTCAATATATTTTTATCATTGGTTGTCTATGGAGGTTGAAATATTGACATAGAGGCTTGACTTGTAGGAAAGCTCCTAAACAACCCCAAACAATTTTCCTATTCTTTGTATTTTTAAGTATTTTTGAAACATTCAATCACATGAAGGTTTACAAGTGTTTCATATTTGTTGGTATGTTTTCATCTCTAATTATCCAAACTGGGTGAACTACTAGATAGAATTAGTATATTTTTGGAAGTTTTTTAGCATTCTAGGTCATAAAAATGAGAACACAACACATAGATGTTCATATGATGTGTTAGTGTCTTGGATAGTGACCTCCATCTTTGGATGCCAACTTTCTCTTGCTGCCTTATTTCTGTTATGTAACTTTTTGTTGTAAATTTACGTTTCCATAGAGTAGTATTTAATGAGTTTCTTTCATGCTTTAGCTCAATGAAAATTTTCATTCTCTAGTGTAATTTTTTTTATTTCTAGAGTTATTCTATTCTTCCTACATTGAATAGTAATAGAAAATATTCTATCTATATATAGAAAATCCTGGTGTAAAGTAGGAATTATTTAGTTAGAAAACAATAATATTCTAGCTAAACAAAAGAATTCCTCCTATTACACTAATGATGAATCCATTTAACTACTAGAGCAACACCTTGCAAAAAAGTATTTTTCAACCCTATTCCACGTTTTGTCCTTGGTATGCAATAAACATCCTAGCTAACAACATGTCTTCTCTTAGCCCTTTTACCATTATACCAAAAATAATTTATAATTAGCTTCTCCAGTTGGTTCATATATGCTGAAGTTAAGGATCGAAGGTTCTGTAATGGAATATCCAAGCATGTAGTATTAAGAAAAACACACATTTATACTAATCTATAATGATGCTCAAAACCAACATATTCTTATGGCATTCAACTTGATTCAATATATAATCAACAATTAGAAATACATCTTTAATATCACCACAATAGGCTTACAACATGTTAATCCTTAGCTATTTGATTACAATATAATATTAACACATTCATATATTACAACTATGGACATTGAATTACTTGGGCCACTATCTATCTTCTCACTCTTATCTAAATTATTTGGACATATTCTAGACCTTAGATATCTTCTTGTCATCTACTTCCCTTCATAAATGAATTATATGATTAGAGAAAATTTGGCTTAAGGATAGTGATGCTTGGCTCAAATGTAGGAGATGATAATATAATCAATAATACTCATTAAATCAAATCTTAAATCCCAACAAAGTTTAACAAAAAATATTAAAGCCATGAACTTGTTAAAAAATGAAAGATGAAGTATTAAAAAGGTTGTATAATCCATTTTTGTCCAAATTAGAAGCTTAGGGCCCTTTTAGAGTAAGTGATGTTATGAAAAGTGAAGTTTTCTTTTGTTAAGGTTAATCATTGTTATAGAGAATAGAATGATAATTGAATTGTAAAAGGGGAAAAAGGAAATGTATTATTGACGAGAGGTTATATGTACAATTACAAATAGTTGGTTGAAGAAAAGTGCTTCACCTTTCACCCAACCAACTACCTATATTCACAATAATAATATGTTATTATTATTTTAATGATGCACAATTTCATACAATTATTATATTATAATATTCCAACAATCCCCCTTATTACATCATTTTTCTCAAGAGAACAGATCAAGAAAGTTAGAAAATATTTGAACCTTATTGTTGCAAGAGAATTGGAAAAGGTGTTTGCATTCAGTGGAACAATACTGGAGCTAAATATTCTAGTTGGACATGTTCATGAATCTAGTGGCACTAAACCTTAATGTTTTTAGTGCGTTCATGAAAAACGAGGTTCAATCCACTCTACCTTTTGAAAAATAAAACTATAAGATGTGTCTCAAGAACACATAGGCGTATCAAGATGCAATATAATCATATTGTTTCACATACAACTCTACCAATGATGTGATATTATACCTTTATCTAAGAGAATGTAATAGTGGTTTTATTTTTGCTCCCCCATGATGTTGGACCATATCCCAAAAAGAAATAAAACATGAAGTAGACTTATTATCATCCAAATAACCTACATAGCCTACATTTGTGTGACCTTGTGAAGAAAAAATGTTGTCTATTTGTATTCCAGGGAATACTCTATTATGCCATAGATGTATTTCAAAAAGCGTTTTGTTTCTTTTCAATGTGAAACCTTAACCTTAGGCTGCTACATAAACCTTGAAAGGTAACTAACAACATAGTTTATATATGGCCTAACATATGTTAGGTAAATGAGACTCCCAATCAAGTGATGATAAAAAGTAGCATTCATGTGAGGTAATGGATCATGTCAAAAAAGTCACATTTCTATCTCCATGGGTGTCAACATGGGCTTGCAATCCTCGATCCTAAATTTATTGAGCAATGCCTTGGCATATTTGATCTGAGATACAACCATCTAATTTTTACTGTGCCACACTTCGTGACAATAATATAATACTTCAAGATATGTCACGAAAAATGATCATTTGATATTAGTCTTTATTGTTGCAATCATCCGCAAATGACTTCCTATGATGACTAGATCATCAACATGTAAAATTAAATTAAAAACACCCCCCTCATTCTCTTTGAAGTAGGGATTGAGATCATATAGATTCATGGTCTTCATCTTTGCACTAGGTGTAAAGGTTTCTTCATAGTTGACATGTTCTTTCTAAGCATTGTCCTTAGCCACAAGCCAAGATTTATACTTGTTGATGCTACCATTTTCCTTGTATTTGATTTGTAAGACCTATTTGCATCCAATAACTTTCTTCCCTAGTGAAAAATCAACAATAATGCCTAATATTCTACACCCATGACATCTTTACAAGCTGCTAACTCAAGAGCCTGCTTCATTGTTTCTAGTTTAGAATTTTTAATAATAGTGCACGTAAGAAACAAATTTACTTCATCATGATACTTGTGAATCTTTGGACTAGAGAAATTTATTTGCAACTACATCAACTTTTGCATACTTCATTATGGTATAATACCACTTAGGAATATTTTTGTGCATAAGAACTAAGGATTGAGGTGGAAACTAGTTTGTTGAAAACAAAACCTCTTCTCATGCTTCTTGACCTAATTTTGTTTCATGGTTAGTGTCATCAACTTCCTCATCTTTAAGCTCAATAATTGGAGGTGTTTGGTGACTAATAGGCAATGGTGAAGAAGAGGTGTTGCATCCTCTTTTAGTGTCAAAAATAGCATAACTACTAATGTACCCTTATTTTTAGCAAGATCCATAAGCCAATATCTCTTTGACCTAAACTATGGGCAAGAAAAATACATTTCAAGGCCTTTTCATCCAACATTGTTGTTTGCACCTTAGGGATATGCATGAAGCTTGTAAATCCAAACACTCTCAGATGTGAAATTGAGGGCTTCTTCTTGGTCCATGCTTCTTTAGGATTGATGTTTTCAAGCACTTTGGTGGGTATTTGATTCAATAAGTACACATTTTTACAAACTGCTTCAAATCAAAATTCAAGAGCTATATATGCATATTTTGACATACATCACACCATCTCCACAAGGGTATGATTACACCTCTCAACAACACCATTTTGATGAGCCATGTACATAATGGTCAATTGTCATTTGATACCATGCTATTAAAGGTAGTTTGAAAACTCCTTGCTAGTGAATTCCCTCATCGATCTGAGCAGATGGCCTTGAGGAAGTGACTAGATGATTGTTTTACAAAGGCTCAAGATGCTTTCAATGTTTGAAAGGCTTGATCTTTTCGAGTCAAGCAACAAACCCATATTTTTCTAAAATAGTCATCCTCAAAAATAAAAAAAGTACCAAGCATAGTTATGATTGTCATGGATTTGCATAGATTGGTATGTTCCAAATACAAAGGATCATAGGCTCATGTTTCTATAGTTGGAAAAGGTCCCTAATGTCACTTCATGATAAGATATTTAGAGAGAAATTTTATTTTCTTCATAGGGGGGAATCCTTGCTCCATGTTTCTATTACTCAATATAAGAAGATAGCCCAAATTGAGATTAAGTCTTCAATACCAATGAGTAGTAGATGGACCTTGTCTTCATGAGTGAGATCACCTAATTGAGATCTTTTCGTCAACCCTTAAGGCATGAGAAACAACCAAACACTTTGTGAGTCTTGTCTCAAATTAGATAAAGTTTCTCACTATTATGTCAATTAAACACAACCTTTGTAAGTTATGAGTCTTGAGTGCTAATTAAACATCCCCAATACCTTGTACTTCAAAAGATGTCCAATTGAAACTTAACCATATGAAGTTAATGAGGTAAGATTGTAGAACCACTCTTATTCACCTATCAAGTGTATGAATGCACCAAAATCTTATCTGAAGTGGAAACCTAAGTTTCTACATCATATAAAATCTTCATCAAAATCCCATCAAAGCAACATTCCCATGTTACTTGTTATATTTTCTTGCCAACAAGGATTCTTCTTCATCTTCCCCTAAGAATGCTTTAGTGGCTTTCATTAGCTATATTCACTATTGGCAATGGAATTGTCCATCATTCTTAGAGATTGTGTTCCTTGTTCCCACAAATGAGACACCTTTTTTTTGTAGATGAATTTTCTTGTTTAGATTTGGATGAACTTGATGAACCACTCTGACAATCAAGTTGTTTTTCTTTATGTTGAGGTGTGAGGCCTAATCATCTAGGGAGTTTGAAGTCTCATAATGAATTACCTCTTCTTGTTGAAACAAATTCAACAACTCCTCAAAAGATGGCTTTATACTAGCCACATTAAGACATATGGCACACACAAGAAAGGCAGAGGGCAATACTCCCAAGACAACATGTACAAGAGAGTCATCTAACATAGTTTCCCCTAATTCTTACAATAATGTCTTTATCTTTATAACATTTTTGAAAAAGTTCTTCACTTCTATGTCATTTGCATTTGCAATCAATATAATCGACATTACAAAAAGATGAATTAGATTCTAATTTTTGGACTCATATACTATCTTGAGGCAATCCCAAGCCTCTTTGGTAGTTGTGGTTGATAATATGTGAGGCTAAACCTCATTGAAAACTCCAAGCAAGATTATCAATTTAGCCTTATCATATAAATTATGCTCAACTTTAGCTTGTGCAAGTCTGGTGATTCTTCTAGAAATTATATCTAAGTCTTCAAACTCAAGTTAAGTTTGGACCTTAGTTTTTCAAATGGAATAACTATCACTTCTCAATAGTTGAAAGTCAATAAGCATTATTTTTGGAGCACAAAAAACCATTTTATTAAATGTAGAATCCTTATCTTTCAAAATAAAAAATTACTCTAATTTATCCCTAACAATTTATATGATCAATGTCATCAGCACGACATATAAGTGATCAGAAAATCCATGAAAGAAAAATAAAAATCTACATTCTATTTTCATGTATAATGATTTTTTTATTGATTTTTTCAATTGTTTAAAATGGACAGTATCACAACATTCACAACATTCTATTTTCATTCTTTTAACCATTATATATATATATATATATATATATACAAACTTAAAGAGAAAAAAATTAAAAACAATCCATTTAAAACACTTTGCAATACTATTTTTCTTTTTTAAATTCCCAATTTTATCCCTTATCTCTCCAACAAAAACCTTTGAAATGGGATTGGTTTTTTTTTTCAAAATGCACCTTCAGATTTCCCGTAATCCTTACATAGTTTCTTAGGGTTACATTTCCTCTTGGCGGACTGTATGCTCAACTTGCTATATTCCTTAAAAACAAATCATGGTTTCATTCACATAAAGGAGGCAAATGGCTTTACAACCTTGGAAGGTTTCACATCAAAAGGCTTTGGCGACCTTCTTAACCACCCTTAGCCACTGGATATGCAGCCTTTGAGATTCTTCAGCCTTCCTGGCTTTTCATGTTTTCTTTTTTATTACAGTCCTCTTTACATGCATTTTTATGAAGTGTCTTCACATAGATTTTGCCACAGATCTAGGGCAATAATACTCATGCTGAACCTGTGTTTCACGACTGCAGATTTTCCTGGGTTATTCTCACGCTTTACCCTTGTGTTCCTGTTGTTACATGTATAATTAATCCTCAGGAGCCGTATCTTTCATGCAGGCGTATAATTACTGTGTCTGCAACTTTCCTCCACTCTGTTTCACAAGATTTTGAACCGCCTATGAATCATGGCATTCACTCTCAAGTACATGGATCTATTTTGCTCTTATAGTGAGGCCTCTTATAGTTAGCACATTCTAAATAGGCTTTCTTTTGGTCTCGTGGATGTTAAAAGTCTTATAATCTATTCTAAATGGAAGTCTAGATTATGGCAATTATGATTCAGTCATCAACAACGAGAAGGTTGTACATTCATTTGTGTTATCTTAATTATGTGTGTATGCATACCTCATTTTTGGTTTGCTGTGTTTTGCAATTATGAAGTGGTATATTGCTTTTATGTTGGTATTGAGTTGCGATGCGATATGGAGAGCAAATGGTGCTTGCAAGTGTTTTTTTCATTTTTTATTTTAGCGAAGTGAGACACCATTGCCTTAAAAAGATCTTCAGATGTAATAGTGAGGTGAACTTGAATGTGATAAAACTCAATCTTAGGCTTGGTATGCATGTTTAAGGGTTCCACTGTGGATGAGTTTTTAGTAAATAAAAGGTGGTGATTATGAATAAAATTTTACTCAAAATTATGTGTCATGTTGTTGAACTCTCAAAATAAACTGTCTATTAATGAAGGTGTGGAGGGTTTCAAAGTTGTGTCAAGGGTGGTCAATGTTGGCAATACAAGGGCAGACAACTGATAGGTGGGGGTGAATCAGTTGTCACAAAAATTCAAAACTTATTCCACTTATTAACCTTATTCTCAGATCTGATTATTAACCATGAAAACATAAATCATCAACTTCGCTCGCCTCCTCCTTGACCCCAACTTGGCATCCATAAGCCCAAGGTAAGGTGAGGGGAGTCACCGAGCGAGGCCGCAGAGAAACCTCTTAGTGACAAAAAAAAACATAAATCATCAACACACATAACACCAAGATTTTTTACGTGAAAACCCTATTAGGGGAAAAACCACGGTGGAGGTTAGTCCACAAGATTATACCCTATTAAAAATATAATGAAAATGAAATATGATGAATGCACATGCATTCAGGCACACTACCTAGAGCTCACTACTCAATTACAAAGGAAGACACACTGTCTTACAAAGAGATTCAAATTACAACCATCCAGATTTTGAACTGAGAAAATAACATCTGCTAATGCCTAATTACAATTCCGATTAAGCACATGAACAATTATTTACTTTTGCACACTTCTTCACACTCTGCTATGCCTTGAATGATATTCACACATACACACAAAGCACACTCTGGCATACACTTGCACCTTCTTGCACCCTCTTACACTTTTTCACCCTCTCACTCTTCAATTCGAATAAACAATTGCTCTTATATATCCACAACAAGAAATTTCATCGGCTACAAGTAGGCCACAAAGAAATAATAAAATGAATTTAAACTGCCGGCTCAAAACATTAAAGATTAACAATGCAAATCAATCAAGGTTGGCCACAACTTAGTGATGACCCAAATCAACATCTCCAATATGAAAACATTTCAATTAATTTCTCCTCGAAGATCCACAACACACTACAAACACTATGTTTGCCAGAACAAGAAAAACATGAACTGCATGAGAAAATAGCCAACCACGAGCACAACGATCAATGCAGACGTGCAACAAAGATAGAGCACGATCTAGAAACATCCACAAGCATCATGAATCACAAGAGAAGCATCCACAACAACTGCACTAATTGAAATAGCATCATCTTCAATCAGTCACCAACTGAAGAAACAAAAAAACTGTCAAAATGAAAATCTTCATAACTCGATAAAGTCTTCATGCGGATCTCTGAAACTTGACATGGATAAATTAGATACACTTAGCAACAAACCTTGTATTCCACAACCTCTAATCATCAACATAAAAAAATAATCGACATACTGAACTTCACTTCACCACTGACAACTTGCAACTCATTTCTTTACAATTTCTCAATATCCTCGACATATACAGCTTTCAAATGAATTTATGCTAATAGTGTTGACATTAATAACAACCACATATCAGCAACACAACCACAACATCTAACAATCTCCCCCTTTGGCATTGATGGCAACACATGATGTGAAGAACACCATCAACACAACTAACTCTTGACACTTACTCCCCCTTAGGATTTGACTCATCTTCTCCTTAACACTTTCACATAATCTTTCTCCCCACAAGGCTCTTCTCCCCAAATAATCACTAGTTTTTCACATAACTCTTCTCCCCCTTTGACATCAATGACAAAGATCTCTAAGCTCTAAACCACATATCTAAATTTCTGAACATAAAATTTCTCCTTGAGGTAGCAACCGCACCAACATCAAATAAATTAGGATACTGGTTGTGAAACCCGCGGTGATGCAAAACAATGCATCCTTAGTTGATTAGGAGGGTAATCACCCCTAGATTCCCTTTGAGATACTCAAAACTATCCTTAGGCAATGGCTTGGTAAAGATGTCTATAATCTATTCTTTAGTAGGCACATACTCTATTCTAACTTCCTTTTCACTTACCTTATCCCTCAAAAGTGAAACTTGATA
>VDFB02324516.1:94325-107481 GCA_007258455.2 Sequoia sempervirens | reverse complement strand
TATTGTATACCCACCTCCCAATGGTCTTGGAATGGATTCATTTAGATGGAGAAGGATTTCAAAATGCTCATGGTACTTGTGGACCCCTCAAAGGCATGATATAGAACAAATGAAAGTTCTTTATTTATGAAATTTGGTCTTTAGTTGTTGGCTTCTAGTATGAATGTTATATATAAGGTGGAATTCTTAGTTGAGACTCTCAATCTTCCATTGCTGGTTTCTAGTGTGATTATACAATGTGAGCCAAGTATTAATTTATAATGTTAATTATTGAAAGAAGGTTTTGTTTCATAAGAAGAGGTATGGTGACATATTCCAAGGCATGTTATTATCCACAATGCATGAAACTTCTTCAAATCTCTACCAAGTTCTAAACAGATACAGATCTGCCATTTCCATGGAGGAGATTGATGATTTAAAAAGAAAATATCATGCCATTTCTTTCTTGAGAAGTCATGTTTGCATTCATGATTTGCAACTTCTATCTTCATCCAAAAAGAAATTTTGTTATCGTTATGTGCCTGATATTAACAAATAAAAACCTTCTTTTGAGCATGATCGCCAACACAAAGGTAAATGAGTGGAAACAAAAGAAAGCTTGATTAATGGCTTTCAGCATGTTGGCGACAAATCTACATCTTTTTGAAAGTGGCTTCCCAGCTTATCAGTCTTATGTTTAGTAAGGTTTTTTAATCTCCAGTGTTATGTATTTGGGTCACGGGTATATCTAGTATGATGTCTTCTTTTGGGTATTTTGGGTGCATAAGAGAATGTGCATATGTACTGATGTATTCAACCAATGTGCTTATGTAACGTTGTAATTAGACAATTGGTCATTTGTACTGGGACCTCACTGGTCTTTTTGATATTTTGTAAAATTTGTTACTTAGACTGCAACTAGGGGTTTTCTTGCTGGTTCTTTCCCGCCAGTATGTTCGCCTGAACTAGCTATATGTACAAAATATTATATATAAATAAAATTATAAGTGGTCTCCCTCTTTTGCTTAAAAAAAAAGTTCTTGTAAATGTCCACATCTTTTTCCTTGACACAGTTGCTATTTTTCCTACAACAAGATTTTATTTTATGCAAGGTCCCACTCACTCCAAGATTAGTACAAAAAAACTATACCCATAACACCTAGAATGTAATATGACCAAGGCTTAATACCAAATGAAAGAAAGTAGTGATGTAAAAATATTCCTACACTAATAAATGGGATATTATATACTCAAGCACTAACAATATCTACAAGCCAATCATATGAATCATGTGATATTGTCTACTCAAGCACTAATAAATGGGATGTTTTGAAACTATACATTAAAAGTGGTTTATTGAAACCATGAGTGAAAATAATTCAGCCACAATTTTTGTATTCCACTTTGATATATTCAAACCCATTAAAAGATTTCTTATGATTTTTCATAATGTTGGTCAATAATTTACTATAAATATTCTATAGTCATGCTCTTAAATGTCATAAGAATATGTCATAAGAGGGTTTCATCTTATAAAGCTATAATGATATTATATGCTCTTAGAATGTTGAATCTTTGACACCTCCCAAAGCATTCAACAAATGACAAATAACTACCAACACAAAGTGAGATGCCTCATTTCCTAATATGAGGAAAAAATAATAAATCAAAATATTAGGATGCAAGGTTGACCCACCTTTCCCAAAACTTAGAAGATTTGAACTTAATTGTGGTAGAGGATCTCAATTAAGATCTATCTAGGCTTACATTGGATGAAAGGATTTAAGAGATACAAATTATTTTTTAGTTATCTCGAACATATTTACATTCTCAAGAGTGGATAATATCTATCGTTGATCAAGAGAGGTAGTTCCATGACAACTCTAATGATATTAAATCCATTTTCCTCCAACATTACAAATAATTTTTAATTGATCTAGTTGAAGGAGATCCACTTCAAGATATAGTTGAGGAATTGATTGGCACTTGCATACCCAAAATAATTGGTCTCAAAAAATAGGCACATTTAGATAATTTATTCACCCTTGAGGAGGTTGATATTTCCTTGAAGGATTTGAATACTCAAAAAGTCATCGAATAGATGGTTTAGCTACACAATTCCTTAAAACAATATGTCCATTCATCAAGGAGGACTCTATGAGGTATAAAAAGTAGCTTTATCAAAGAGATCCATCATTTAAATTCTACTAATCAAGGGTTGATAAATTAATTCCTAAAAGAAAAATATTTTTTTTATCTGGGGGTGGATACTAATTACTCTTCTTAATACCTCCTAAAAGATTACGGCTAAATCCATAGCTAAAATAATTGAACAGATGACACAAGAAATTGTAAGACTAGAAAAAACTATATTTATATAAGAGGGAGATTTAAATTATAAAACTTGAATCTTTTTAAGGTATCTCATTAGATTCTACTTACTCTAACTTAAATTTAAAAAACAACATTAAAATCCACAAAACAAATTTCAAAGACATAATAAATTATTACAATATTATTTAAAAATCTAATTGTAATGAACATGTTATAGTAATAAATATTCAAATTTTAAATCTATGAAAATATATATAACCAAATGATCCTTAGTTTTCATATATAATTTGTGATGAGAATGTTGAATATTGTAATTTTTTAGGCCAATCTTTAGGCACTAATTCACCATTGTTAAAATGATCCTTAGTTTATTCATTGTTTTTTTTATGATTATATTTTTTTTCAATTTCTATTAAACCAAACTCAAAATAATGGTATAGATTAAGATTCTTGTCTTTATCATAATTAGAAGTTGTATAAATTGTTAAATTATATATTTTTTAACATATATAAAATGTATGGTTGGATTAGTGAGATATTTATAACAAGTATGCAATATATTTAATCATATAATTATTTTTGTAATAGAGATGAATAATTAAATAAATGCTATAACAATATATAAGAGTTAGATAAAAGAATTAAAATTAAATATATTAATAACAAATAGTGATACTATTATTGAGGGTAATATAAAGGGGGTCATCATACTAAAATAAGTCGCGCAAATAAAATCACCCGAGTAAGAAAAGTATTTTATTGATAATCTTATTAGGGATGCTAAGATGGTAATAAAAGTTTTGCAAGCAACAATGAGCTGACAAATAATAGTGTTTATGCGCTATTGTAATATATATATATATACATTATTAATATTATTAATAAAATTTATTATAGTATTGATATGGGTATTAATGGATGGTATTTGTAATAGTATAAATGAGGGTATATGTAAACATGATATCACTATCACATTAACATTTCTATTATGAGTAAAGTTTAATATTATTTGTGAGTAATAAAATTGATAGAATGTTTGTATTAATTGTAGAGGGAGCCTTAATATCATCGAGTATTGTTAATACTCTTATCAATATTCATATCGATAGTTACCTTAATACTAATGTTAGCATACTTAACCTTATTAATGTTCATCGATAATTGGATAGCATTTTTGGCAAAACCTTTTATAGATGTTGAAATATGAGAGGAAAATAAATAAATAAATGCAAACCATATAATTATTCATGTTGTTATTACCATCAAAAGTTACATATTTAGTACTTTAAATGCCATCATTGGGTCATGAGGAACTATCCTAATAATCATAATACCATATTGACCTTACTGTCAACAAGAAATAGAAGTAGGAACAACTCATTGTGGGTTACGATGACATAACCATTATAATGAGAATATTATTAGTGTAACCATTAAATTGTGATACCTACAAATTTAATATTTAAAGTATAGTTAATAGTGAGAGATGCATTAATAATAGTATCACATTAGCAAGTTAAACCAACAAATTAATTAAAGAAAGGATGTTAATTCTATTGGAGATGGTTATTGTTGCATCATAAATGCTTAAAGCATTAATTAGTGTAATTAAAGGATTCAAAAAAAATAAATTATTGGGTTTTTCTAGTGAAAAATTATGGGCATAACAATTATATATTTTTTAACATATATAAAATGTATAGTTGGATTAGTGAGATATTTATAACAAGTATGCAATATGAATTCAAACTTTATTAGATTTGATTCTTAATAAATTAGTTTTAATGTTTCAATTTATAGCTTTATGCAATCTATAAGTTTAAATATTTTGATGGTATCTAAACTTTATACATATAAAAATATGATAAATGTCTAATTATTTTGCTTTCCAATCTATAATTTTTTGATGTTCTTGGCTATATAATTGAGGTGATTCACTCATAATGTAATGATAAAATTCATCCTCATATGGAGGATTTTATATTATCTTCCATTAAATTCATCCTCTTTATGAGATTCTTATGGAATATTGATATTGTAGTGTGAATTCTTAATTTTAGACATATCTTAACTAGATAAATTTAGGTTCAATGAAGGTAATAGAATTTTTTTTTCACTTACATAATCCTATTTTGAAGTTCATTTATGTTAACAACTATTAGATTAGATATTTCTATCCCTAATTATTTTCAAATAATTTTACACTAATCTTTGTTTTCTTATTCTTTCTTTCATTGGTTCATTTAAAATTTGAACCATTTAAGGATGCTATGTTATATATTATAGTTGTCTTCCAATTATTTTTAAATTGTTAATTATGGTATGAAAATATTATTGATGAGTAGATGAATTATTAGAATTGTTTTAGATAAATATATTCTCTATATCTAGATATATTACTTACCAAGGTCTCATTGCTTATTTAGGTGTACATACATATATAACATGGAAAATGAAGATGTTCCACCTATAGAAAATTTGTTTGGAAATACCACTAATGAGATTAAAAAATTGAGAGATTCATTAGCATAGGGTGCAAACCCGGGGATATATAGTGAACCATGCATGCTAATATTGCATAGTCTAGAAAAACTAAAAGATGAACTTGAGAGGGCTAGTGCATATGAACCCCAGATAGAGTAGCTGATATTCTTTGTCATATGCGGGAAGAAGTATATGGTGACGTTCCCTTTAAACAAATACAGGATAGTGTCACCAAAGAAATGATAAAAGCCACTTGTTTTCCATTTTATCAAAATGTGCGTAAGGGTAGGGGATACCAGGTCACTAGATGTGTTGATCATGCTATGGCCTCATTGATCTACCCACGATTTCTCACAGCACATGGTCTATACCCAAACAATGACCAGATTCCATTGTATTTTGTTCAACAGTTGTATGCTAAGGTCCATTTGGGCCTCAAAGTTAACTACCTGGACATTCCACCATATGTTGGTTAGGGGTGTGGCAGGATTGCTGATAGGCCCACCTATTGCCGAGCAGATAGACCACACCCAATGTTTAGGGTATTGGTTGGTGAGAGGTCTCCTGCTCTCACCCCAGCTCTAGCCCCCATAGTAGATGAGGTTGTCATTGCTTCCCAAAAGGAAGCAATTGACACTATAGGTGACATTGCAACTGCCACCACTAGGATATTTGATGATCATGTAGGTCAGTATTTGATGTCCAGACATTCCTGATCCATGCCATTTTCAGCACAGTGGACCACCATGGATCCTTTCATAGTGGTCAACATCCCTACTCCTACACAGCTTGATGCACTTACAAGAGATATGGCACGCATGACTCTACATTGATTGGATGAGGACCTGTTGGAGGCATATGCCCACATTACATCAGACAATGGGATCGGTATAGAGCATGTTAGAGATCATTTGAGATGCATAGGTCGTTCAGTTCCAGGATCCCATCACTCTCAGCTGAGCCCTAGTGCACATCAAGATCCACCTACAGTTCATTTAGCAGCTGCACAGACTATGGGTTTTACTGATATGTTGATTGGTTCTGGTTCATCATCGCCGATGCCATCTCACCTTCATAGTCCTCTACATTCATCATTTCTGGCACATGGGATAGATCAGATGGATGCAGATGTTGATTCTTTGCTTGACCGTTTGGTGGATATGGTGGAGGCGACCGTTTCAGAGGACTTAGGTCATCTAAGATCAGATGATGTGCATGTATGTGTGCATGTGCATGTTTCAATTCTTTTTTCATTATTTTTAATTTTTTTTAACTAGATATTCATGTAAGTTGATATATATATATATATATATGTATATATATTGTTATAGGTGGACATACCTCAAATCACTCCTAGCCTTGGTCCAGATCGTGTGCATGATCGATGTGACTTTGTGGATGAATTTGTTGCCATTGGACATGTGAGTTTTTCATTTTTATATAATCACACGTGTATATGTACATGCAATATTTATGTATGCATAGATCTAGATTGATATTTAAAAATACAAGTGCATTTAAAAATAACTTTCATAAAATTTATTTAATATAAATTATATGTATTTAACATATCCTGTACTATACACAATTTTATTTGCAGGGCTCAGCACATCCATCAGAGCAGGACCGTTCTCATTCAGATGGCCATTCGACTAGGAGTAGACATTCATATTAGGCCATGCACACTAGATTTATGATCTTTACCACATGTATTTGCTTATATGATGATCTTTAGTATTTGAGGATTTGATGATCTCTAACTTACATTTGCTTATATGATATACATACATTTGTTTAATATTGATCTTTAGTATTCACATTTGATGATCTTTTAATTTTACATTTTGCTTTATATGATATATATATTTTCTTATATGATATATACATACATTTTCCTTGCTTATAATATGTGTTATGTTTATATGTATTGAATCCCTTTACATGTATGTACATGTTTGCTTATGAGCCTAAAACATGTTTACACATAATATATGTACAGTGTTTACTTTTAAATATTCAATATACATACATGTTTCTTATTTCATGATGTCTTACAACTTACATTTTATATTCACATACATTTGATCTCTAGAATTTTAGGGGAAATCAATGCCACTTTATAATTAAGTTCATTCACAAGGATCACAATAAATATTTTTTTAAAATGACTTAAGCAACATGAACCATTGAGTTGGAGAACAAGATATAATCTTTTGACAAATAACTTGAAATTCAATTCAAATATAATTAAGAAAATTCAATTCAAATTATACCCTATTATACATTTTGGACAAGTAACCTTTGGAAATTCAATTCAAATATAATTACAAATTTAATTCAAATTATACCCTCTATTACATTGACAAGCAATTTGAAATTCACCAAATATAATTAAGAAAATTCAATTCAAATTATACCCTCTAATATGTACTATTTTGACACTTTAACAAAATTCTAAAATTACTAGATGATATGCTAGTACGTGAATTAACAACAACAAACCCACAATGAAATAACTTGTTCCGCTTACCAATACTTGATTCATTTAAACTAGGATCTAGTTACTCCATAAAATACTCAGAATACTTTTTTCCCATCCCATATGCATATAAATAGAAGCTTATTTTTCATTATTCTGGATAATATCAAATTGCAAGATTAATTCTCATTTATATCACTTGGAGCTTAGGATTTTGGAGAAGATATTTTTGCACATTTATCAAGGAGGAAAATATTAGAGAAGAAAACTTTTCATTTTTATCAATCAAGGAAATTTTTTTGAGGAGAATTTAACTAAGTTGGTAGAGAATTTGTTTTGAGTCATCTTTAACTTGAAGAAGAAAATGGGACAACAAAAAAAAAGGAAAACAATACGTCTCAATGGAAATTGTCAAAAGAAGAAGAACAAAAGAGGTGTGAACAAAACTTGGAAAATTATCAAAGAAAGAAACAAGGTACATGCTTGTTTCTTCTCTCTCTCACTCTCAAGTGTGTGTTTAGGAATTTTACTTTGAAAAAACATGAGTATTCATTTGATGGGATGGAATCCATAATGTGCATTACTCCACCCAATAATTTGGTTAGTACACCTAAACATAAATTTGTATGTGCATACATTTTACATTGGCTTTCTTATTAAAATTAGAAATGTTTAATGTATGACCATTTTTCAACTTACAATACCCCAACTTAAAATGTACTCTTAAACTAGAATATTGTACATTAAATCTTTCCCTACGAACCTTACACTTATCTTTACCAATACCTTTGTTTAATGTTTTTGTCATCACATTATCATTGTTGAGTATTGTATCTACACAATTTTCTCTTTACTTTGTTCATGAAGAAATGATAGTGTACTTCAATACATGCTTAGTTCTCCAATGAAACCTTAAATTTTGTGTCCCCACTATGCCACTTTGATTTTCATAATTTTTTCGAACCACATTAATTATTTTATGGTTTTGTAAAATTCCTATATATTCTAATCCTTGCACTTTGAAAAGAAAACCATTATTTTTCTTAATTATTCATGAAACTATACCTTTCATGTACAATGAAGTAGCATTCTAATGTTGATATTTGGTGATCAATATCCCCATCCAATCTTACATTGCAACATCTAATTAGCTTAAGATTTTCTAAACCTTCCATTGAATTTAATCTAATGATCAATAGTTCCTTAAAAATATTTTTTAAATATTTTAATAGCTCAATTCTAAGCTCTAGAATTATTTGGTACTAGAACTCAAATTATACTTAAAGTTAATGTAATGTCGTTTTCTAGAGACTAACACATGTATACATCAAAACTCAAGCTATATGGTGCCAAGGAATAATAGTTATATATGATAGATTATTCTTTAAATTATGTTTTTAACACCACATTTGTTTTGAAAAGTTTCTAACCATCATTGCACTTGAATGACTATAAATACTTTTAAATGTCATCAAGTCATCTTGGTCATGCAAGTTGCAATGTTTATCTAATCCTTGACTCCAATTCCTTAAGCCAATTCTTTTTGTTTCAATATTTGTGTTTGGTTTATTTGATTATTTGGGTTGTGTTTTATGTCCCATAAATTTTTAAATTTTTTCATCTTAGCATGATATTGGAAATTTATTTGAAACCTTGAAACATCTTATAGCCCAATTTTTTTGGGGTTCTTTGGATCACCTTGTTATACTCTAAGGGTTTCCTTTGCTATATCACTAGCCTAAAAGTTCTAAGTCACTTGTATGCATAATCCTCAAACTTTGATGCTTGGCATGGAATTTGACCTATGTGTATCCTATCCTTGGCTATTCATTTATGGATTTTTTTTCATACATGTGCATGTAGTTGTTTTGTGTCTTTGGTCTTTTCTTTTCATCACTTAAATGTTCTCACTATTTTTATGTTTTATGCTCTAGGGATTCCTCAAGCTGGAGTCGAGCCAAATCTAATTATTGGATCAAACGAATCCATTGAAGAACACATGGACCTTGAAGTTAGGGAGGAGACCCAAGTTCAAACAATTCTTCTTGGAGAGGGGTCAAGATCACTTCCTTCTACTGGTATGGATGAGCATATAAAACTAGCAAAAACTTCTCTCACTTATAGCATCGTGTCTTATTAGTTTGTTTGCTTGCATACATGAACTTCACTTATATAACATCATCTCTCACTTTTGTTTGCAAAATATTTTGTGACATGTAGGAAGGGCTCAACAATCAAGAAGTTTGCATGCTCAAGTCGAGCCAAATCTAGACATTGGATCAAATGAATCCACTCAAGAACACATGGTCCTTGAAGATAGGGAGGAGGCACAAGTTCAAACAATGCATGTTGGAGGGGGGTCGGGATCACTTCCTCCTACTGGTATGGATGAGCATATAAAACTAGCTAAGAAGGTGAGGAAATAAATTTCTCATAGAAATTTAGATCATTTACTTGAAATGGATATGAAGAAATTGAAATATTATGCCAACCAACCTTATAATAAGAGAAAGAGGTCAATGACTAAATCTGTAAATGGAATGATCAATCATCATTTCAATCAGCTTGATACACTTGAAAAAACCCAATTGTTATCACGTTTACTTCTTCGTGATGAGCTCAAAGAGTCATTACAATTGTTGGGTGTACATTCGACATCAAATAAGAAGAAACACATGGGATTACAAAAGGATATTGTTCAAAATGTTAAAAAGGGTTTAGATTCCATTGGGAAAGGATCTCAATCAGTGGATAAGGCCACTACAAGAAGGGTGATGTTGACATCTATTGTACATCTAGCAAGAAAAAGAAAAATGTCCGCACTTTCAACTGAAATTGGTTATAGTAGAACCACATTGATAAAATATGAGAAAAAGGGAAAGTTTTTGGATGAGAGTTTAGAAGGAAATTGGGCAATTATGTGTAGAGCTCCCCATTCTAACAGGATTGAAGATGTTGTTAGGAACTTGGTCTTAGGTTTTTGGCATGGACTCGTCCATCATCAAATACTAGAGATGTTATGAGACACAGGATTGGACCTAGTATTTATGAAAATCATATCAAACATTGGGTAGACATAACACAATTTGAGATGTATATGAACTTTTGTAATGCATATCCTCATATAAAGATTGGACAAACAATGTTTCAAAGGTTAAAGCCATATTATGTGAAGATAAACAAGTTTTTTGAAACTTGATGTTGTCATTATCATATTGAATTTGATCTCTACTATCAGGTGTTTCGAAAGATGAGAGAAGAAAGATGTGGGTTTCAAAATGCACCTCCTAAACAAGCAAGTTTGTTCATAAAGTCTATATTATGTGATCATGAAAATGGACCTCAAATAAACCGCATAAAAGGAATTTGTGAGACGTGGAAATTTAGCTAAATTTCCTTCAAGAATTGAGGATACTGACCTAACAAAGACAGTAAATTGCAAGAGGTAAGTACTATTTTTAGAGAGTTTATTTGTTTCAATTTCTCATAGATCAAGTTATTTGGATTCTCTTTGATGTAATGTTTCATCGGGATTGTGTGGTTTATTAGTTATTCACATATTTTACTCACACATGTACAAGTATGTAAAGTTGCAAACAAATTTTGGGAATGAATCCACAAGGTTGAACTATGTAGAAGAGGAGATTCCCATTGAAAAATTTATGGAAGATTTTCAAAAATTGATATGACCATGCTACAAGATTCTCTTTTTTTTGATGTCCCAAGGTGTCCCCACCTACCGGCTTCAAATACCAACCTTACACCTGGGTTCGTGGTGAGGGACGAAATGAGAGTTTGTGACTAGTCCTCGGAGTCAGGTAACGCCAAGACCCGCCTCTAGGCAGCGTCCTCATGGGCCGAAGAAAGTTCCGGGCTAGGAGAGTTGAACTCCAAGACCTTTGGGAGCAAAACCCAAGACTCAAGCCAACTCGCTAACTCCTGGTAGTGCCAAATATCTTTTGCTATGGCAAGCACAACAATTCCAAACATTGAGAGATACTTTCCTCACAAGTGGGAACGGGGCTTCTTATCAAAGAAGCTGACTTTGTAGAAAATTACTCTGTACATCAAAAGGAGATTCAATCAGATTATTACTTTTCAAAGCAGATCACTATTATGGTTCATGTGTGTTATCGACATGCACAATCAAAATTGGATGGTTTTGAGAGTAGAGATGAAGAACGAAGCCATTAAGAAAGAATATCACTTTTATATTAGTGATGATAAAGAGCATGACACACTTTTTGTACAACATTGCTTTACAATATTTTTTGCGAATTTGAGAAGCATGGGTGTAAAATTTGAAAATCATTTTGTATGGTCGGATGGATGTGCAACACAATTCAAATCTTCACGGCCATTCTATGCACTTTGTAAATATCATAAAATCTACAAAATACCACATGTTTGGAGTTTTTTTTAGAGTGGGCATGGAAAGGGTGAGCATGATGGAGTAGGAGCTTGCATCAAATGAGTTTTAAGAAAGCATCAAATGAGTTATCCAGAAGATCGTCTAGACAATGCACTTGATGTTGTCAACGGTGCAAGAAACACTTTGCAATCAAATGTGGTCGGCTGGCTATCTTTAAGAAATTCAAACCCACATTCCACATAGAGGTTTTGGGAGATATCGGTAATGTATAAAATTACATTAAATCAAAAATTTGAATTTAGTTAAATTTAAGATATATATATATACATATTGCTCACATAAGTTTTTTGTTGTACATATGTATCTAGGTGTGGATAGAAGATCGATGCATGGATGAAAGAGGGTAGAAAAAACAAGATCCTTGCATTGTGTTAGGAGTTCAGATAGTCGACATGGATGGATATTAGACACAAGGGATTACTCTTGTTTTTGCACTGAGTGCATTGAGGGAAACTCTGATTATGCATGCAACAATCAAGAACTTGGATATGTTGGTAAATGGGATACGGTGCCACTAGTTGTTTCAGAAACATATGATTAAAACGAGGAAGAAAGATTTGAAGACATTCCTTTGATTTCAAATGATTATGACCATATTTCAGGATTGGTTAGAAAAGGTACATGTGTAAGTTTTCAATAATTTAAATATTTTATATATCTAGTTAATGATCTTTAGAGACATTTCTAACTTTTTTAGAATTTTTTTGTGTAAATTTGGTGTACAGGAGATGTTTTTGCAGTCATAGCAGAGCCTGGAAACATTGAAGGTGTTAGTTATTATTTATTGTGTTGCACAAAAGAGAGGAATAAGCTAACGCAACCTAACACAAGTGATGGAATGTCATTTCCCATAGGTGAGTTTGAATTTAAAATTTTATAGACATTGTATTCACATGTGCACATTACATTATAAACATTAAATATATATTGTACAAACCTTGAGCACAAAAATGTTGCACATGTTCATATGTCTTACTTTAAGTTCATGTTTACCATGCAGGTTCTATTGTAGTGCAAGGGACATATCTAAAACAAGTCAAAGTTGTTCAGCATGGGATTCATTTTGTTGACTATCAACCTGATAACAAGGTATATCAATATAGTCACTTAATAATTGCTACCGATCTACATCTTCATGCAGTTCTAGATGCACATGGCCGAAGAAAATGGAGACTAGATAGTGATGATCATCAAAAAAATCTACATGTTATTGAAGAGCGGGCTGAAACAAAATCTTTGACTTAGATTATATCCGTGGTTTTCAAGTTCACTTGTAACCCTATACATGTTCAAATGAGAACTTATAGTAACTTGTACATAGTTGTAAATCATTTTGTGTATATTACAATTATATGTACATATTTGTTCCATGGAAAATTCTTAAGTTCAAGAATCTTTGATAGCATCATCTCTCACTTTTTTTGGTTGCATGTAAACCCATGTATATG